>OENM01000998.1:0-35143 GCA_900239745.1 Rotaria magnacalcarata
TTGTGTGAAAGATATAAAAGTGAAATGACATGTAGCGGTGGAGTGAGCTGGTATTTGGCCGATTTCAGTTGTTAAAGTTTGTTCACGGTGAAATGTTTAGCGTATTATCATAGATATTCATGATATACTGTGTTTTGTTTTTGCAGGGTGCGTAAAGAAGTAGCTCCTCTAGTATTTGTGTTTTTTGTGGGATGTCGGCGGCTATCGTCGTTCCTACTAGGTGAAGTAGGTGTTAAAATAATCTGGGTGATTACTGTGTGGAGGTACACAATCGCAAGATGCATCTCGAATGTCGTACAGTTCAATGAGTAGTTTTACTATGACAGAAGTTGAGTCAAAATTTGCTTTCAATTTATGTGTTTTCAAATAAATGCAGTCTGAAATTAGATCCAACTAGATGGTATTCGCATTTCACTCGCACACGAAATGCGGTGCGAAGCACACCAGCCGAATTTTCGAAAGTAGCGAGAATAAGATTTAAAAAATAAATGATTCACTTTAAGATTCATTACAAACGTTTATTTTTCTTTAATTTCCGCATACGAATTTTGAATAAAAATTTCGGATTCACTATTTTTAAATCGACCATTTTAAATTTCATCACTAGGAGATCTTTCTGAAAATGTAACAACCAGTTTTCTAACGATTTTTTTCATTGAACGATTAATTATTTTCATGAATCATTATCTTGAATTTGAATCAGATGTAAAGCAATAGAGTATTGGTTAACAACTATTGATGATGTCATTTTAATTAGCGCGAAAGTCTGAAACGATAAATATCTTTCAAAATCGTCATTTTGGGAGAATATTTCTGAGCAAACAAAATATCGTATTAAAATTTTGAAAACAAATATCACAAGTTCAATATTCATATTTTCACCTCTAGTTTGAATAACTTTTCTATAATTTTTGGTTCTCAAGATCATCGGGCAACAAAATGACTATTTTGATGCATTTGCGTCAAGTTAAAAAGAATAATGGTTTTTAGGCGAACAAAACTTAGTATTGAAAATTGGAAAAAAGATGTAACAAGTTCGATCTTTTCACTCTTGTAACGATAAATAAAACTCTGTTGAGTTTATATCGTAATGACAAACTGAATAGAGGTGGACTAGCTTACAGCCACTCACGATAATGATGTTTATTCGCTTCTTCACATATCCAGAGTGTAACAACTTCATACATAACACACGTATATATAGAAGAGAGATAGAAGAGAGACAGGAGAGAGATATATTATAACAGTGGAAAGAGAATAGAAGGAAGAGGAAGGAGAATCATCGAAGCGCGCCACCAATATCGGCACAACTCTCATATCTAGCTCGAATGGATTTTCAAGCATTTACGGTTTTCTAGATCATCGCGCTACTTAATCTGTTTTTTATGCGTACTCAAGTTAGAAAGAAACAAAACTAGATGGTATTCGAGTTTCACTCGTATACAAAATGCGGTGCGAAGCACGAACCGAGTACACGAAAAAATAAAAAAATTAACGGAAAAGGAACAAGCAATCTTAAAATTAATTAGGCATCGTTTTGACCTGATTAGTTGCACATTCGCTTGGAATATACACATTTTTCTGTCTTCAGCAGTTGTAATAAAAATCAAAAAATCATTACATTTCTTTTTAGTTCTCAAATAATCGTAATAGAATTCATTGCTGAGAAAACGTTTTTTTGTGATTATTACCATAATCCTAGAGAATGCTTTTGATTGAACATTAAATTATTTCAATGATTCACTATCTTAGATCAAATGCGAAGAAATAGACTATTGGCTACTATTGCTTGATGATATCTCTTTTTTTATCTTGAAACTTTCTAACGATAAAAACCTTACAAAATCATCATTTTTGAATGATATTTTTTGGCGAACGAAACTTAGTATTGAAAATTTTTAAAAAAATGTAACAAGTTCGATCTTGAAACTTTCATATCATCTAATTTGAATGGATTTTCTATCATTTACGGTTCTGAGATCATCGCGTCACTTAACGAGAATTTTTTATGCGCACTTAAGTTAGAAAGAAATTATTTATAGATGTTGATATTATGGCGTCTAACTTTTATCGTTTGGATTTTCGTTTTAATTATCTCAAAGATAGATTTGATCAAAATCGTGTTTTTGCAACTATATTTGCGAGCGAACGGTAGCACGTAGAGAATTTTAGGGAAAAAATAGTATATATGTGAAGTTGAGTCTTTTATTTCGCATTTAAAGGAATGTTTTCAGATGTTCGGTTTTTCAGATCATCGTTTCATAAGTTGATAATATTTTATATGGACGTCGAGAAAGAAAATTATTTACAGAACCGTTTCTCGTTGAGATTCAACAGGGTTCAAACTCCTGAGTTAGAACGAATATTATCTCTTGATTAAGTGAGATAATAAAAAATAGTTTCTTTCGAGTTAAATCTTCGTTATCGTTAAGTGAAGATTTTAATCGATTCTAGGTAAGAAACTTTAAAAAAAAATAATATTTGATTTTTTTTTGTTTAGTTGTGAGCATGACGAATAGGATCTAGAATTAAGAAAAAAGAGCTAGCAATCGAGAAAGATAATGTATGATAATCTTTTTTTTAAAGATAAAGTCAATATAATGATTAATAAGAATTAAGTGATGCTGCAGTGTCAACGAATCATAGAAGCCATTTGAAGTGAAATACCGATAGAGACTCTTTGAAAGCTTAGAGATCGATCTTGAAAACAAGTACATATTATCTGCTATAGAGGACTCTACTTTATTATTTATATGTTTGATTTGTTAGAATAGGATCCATTTATAAATGTTGATATAAAAGCGCCTAACATTTAGCGTTTTGATTTTCGTTTTAATTATCTCAAAATAAAATTTGATCAAAATCCTCTTTTCGGGAATCAATTTGCGAGTCAACGGAAGTAGCTATAAAGATTTTTGAAAAAAATGGTACATCTATTATCTCGATTCTTTCACTTCACGTTTTAACCAGTTTTTTCTGATGTTCGATTGTCTAGATCATCGCGTCACAAGTTAGCAATATATGATCTGGACGTCGAGTTTAAAAAAAGGAACAAAGAAAGAAAACTCGCGCCGGACTACATAAATGCCGTGCTTCGCACCGCATTACAAAGGCCAAGTGAGTACTTTTTGAGTAACTTTTCATTGAAACAAGATAGAGAGCTGTGGTCTTCACAGTTTAAAAGAGGACATAAAGATATCCCGAATCGCAACGTCGATTTACTGCCGCGGGATTTACTGCCGTAAACAATTATAAATTTTCAGTTATAAACGCTAATTATACAGCGCCATCTTATACGTTCACAAATTTTTCCTTTCATTAGAGCTGAATGTGTATTCGGTATTATCGCATCAAATGTTTTGATAGTACAGATTGTCTTTTGATCCATTTTTACTATGTCAACGACAATAAAGCTTCTGTTATTTCATTTAGTGATAGTATATTTATACATCGGTTAAAGATTAAGAAGACGAGTTAGTTAAGAATTCAAATGAAAAACAAATAAATGATCTATAGCCGTATTTTCTGATCTGTTCAATCTTAAAATACTGAAACTAACGAAAACCGATAACTTTTATAATGTTTTCTTTATCGGTTCCTGTTTTTTCTAATTTATTCAATAGACGATATGATAATTTTTGCGCTATACGAGTAGTCCCTTGGCGTTTTTGTCAGAGTTGCGCCAGCCTCATACCGCTACAATTATCTTGATAAATACTAGAAACTTCATGTAGACGATTTGTTGTAAATATTTCGAATGTCAACATGTTATCGTTCCTTGAAAAAAGTAGAGTATCTCAATTCCTTTTCAATTCTCATACACATTTTCTCCCTCATATTTAACCGTACAACCACAAAAAAATTCATATTCATACATACTGTATTTTTATCTTATTAGATCGTAATCTACTTAGTGATCAAAGTAAAGATTTTTCAACGTATGAAACTATTCACATGAAATATTTTTATAATTTCGTCCATTTTTTTGCCCCTGCTCAATATACATGATATTCCAAAAGTTACCTCGAAAATAAAGTATCAATATCTTTCTTCTTGGCTTATGAAATCTGAAATGTTTCTTTTTATTTAATACACACAAGCTTCAAGTTTTCTTTGATGTAATCCAGTCTTTTTTTTCTGTCGAACGTCCAATAAGACAAGCAAAAGTAAATTTCTGGAAACCCTTTTTTCACACATAATTAGAATTCTAAATAGAAATTATGGAGCTTGTCATAATTGAGAAACATCTCTACGACAATCAAAGTACATCTTATTCTGTAGAATTCGAATTAGTTTGAAAACCCGAACATATAAGCATTTAATTCAATTTAATTATGTACCAAAACTAAACAATCTCTTTTGATTATAACATGATCTACAGATTTTGACATCTGAAACAATACCAAATAACCAATATGATATTCACTAGACTTAGAAATCAATTTTATTTTATGCCAGTCACCTTTCTATAAAGTTTCAACACTATTTCTTTCTTCCCCTGGTGCTTGTTATCTAGAATATTTTTAGTAAAAGGTTTGGAATTTTCAACATATTGGTAGGCGCATGCGAAACAGTAATGATTCGTACACTCGAAATAGGTCGGATAATGAACTTTACTTTTATAATATATAATCGCATTCATGTTTTATTTTCTAACTAACTTCTGAAACACGTAGTTCACCTCACTACTTATTCTTTTCACAAATATTGAACTTCTTAACATAATAAAAATATTCCTCACAAGCATATTTTCACAAATATTAAGTTCCTGAGTATAATGAAAACTTTCCTAGTAAATGATAATGAATCAATTTGCGAAGTCACGCCTTTCACCTCATTACATTACATTAAATAACTGTGCATCGAAAGAGTGCGATCAAAAAAAAACCATCACACAACTATAAATTCTCAAACAAGAAAATTACTCAAAGAATTATGTAAGTTATATGAATAACTCCCTAAATAATCTAATGATCACACTAAACCTTGAGAGAAAAAAAATACTAAAAAGACAATAGTTCATTCATAAAAATTACCCTCTTCCTAATATTCAGCTTCAATTAGTTCGAATAAACCTGACAAACAACAATTCTCATATAAAACTCTAGATTCTATTTCAATAAGTTATAATAATCCTTTTGAGATAAAAGCTACAAATTAGATTTTGAACTGCTGATTTTTTGCCTTGCGAACTATGCGAAAACTTTTCAATTAGAGTTACGAACGTTTGAGATGAGAATAGAATGTTTGAGATAAAAGAATAAAAAATTCTCTAAGTGTGATCATTAAGTTTTATATAAGTCATTCATAAAACTTCTAGAAGAGAAACCTCAAATGCAAAAAGTACTAAGTCTATTTGTAAACAATAGTTTACAACGGCAATAAAGGAAACGGCACTAAATCCTGTAATCTGTATCGAATTGTATATTATAGGTTTTTTCACTCTGATTTTCTTAAGATTTTCCAGTCTTCTTTCAAAATAAATCTACTTCGGCAGGTATGTGCAGCGAATTTTCTATTATCACGTGTGCATTCAAACCGTTAATGAAAGATCTATACAACAGCAAAAACAGTTGACATGTTTAGAATTTATTATTCTGGAGTTATACGTGTTCTAGTAGAAGCCGTAAGCGATTTTTCTGGCAATTTCTGTAAAAAGGTTTGCTTTTATTGTTTGCTATTTGATGCAAAACTATTTCTTTGGCACATAGAAAATTGATAAAAAATTATCGGCTTAATAAACTTATTGCTACCCCTAGAAACTTCAGTTTGCGCCACCCATGCTTTTGCCTATTTAGTGGGCTGATTGAGAAATTGTTTAATACTAAGTACAAAATATAAAATAGTTCAAAAGAAAAAATCATTCACAAAATGATCATGTACTAGTTTCGGGTTTTTAGTGAAGTTTTAGTTAGATATAAAAGTTGTATATATATACCCCTGGAAAAAGTAAGTTTCACTCTGTATTTTGAGGATACTGTTACCAAAAGAACATCTTTTTTTAAAAGTAACAACATCTTCTGAAAGCTCGTGAAATTTTACACCATCCTATGATTATCAGGACAATAAAATTAGGTTGAGATTTTTTGGAAAGTCATGTCCGTAATCTGAAACGTCGCTTTTTATTATGAGGAATAGTATTTATCTTTTTCATGTATTTGTTTTTTCAAAGCTTATGATCTACTTTACTGTTATTTATCGATTTATGAAAAACTTTTATAATGATCCTCGAATTAGCAACTTATTTCAGTAGAAAAAATTACATAATGATCTTGGCTACGGTTGAACTATTTATAACAGCTTCATTAAAACGATTTTTGAGCAGAGCAGTTAAAAACTTCTCATTTAAGAGTACGAGTAATGATCTTCTGCAATTCCAAACTCAAGAAAATGATACTCGCGTCGATATAGTCTTTTTGCTAGGATGCGATGGTATATAAATGAAAATTTCAGCATAATACTACTCACTCTATTTTTTCGCAATGGCTTCGCCAAAATCTCTATGTCTTGGCCAGTCAATTTCTTGGAAGTTAATTTCAATTCTGCCTCGTCGTCTAAACGAGCAGCAAGCTGTTCAATTTCGACGTTTCGATATCTGCGGTGCATGTTGCCGTTGAGATCCTAAAAATAAACATCAATTTGTTGGTCAAGCTCAGTCATCGTGGGGAATATTAGTATGAAGCGCGTTTCTTCTCGATCGATAGCACATCGAAAATGGTTCGATCTATGATATCTTTCTGCTACTGCGAAGGAATACAACTGACACTCGTTCAATATTTAGAGCTTCTTTTCTTAATGTCAAAATATCACGTACGGATATATGATCATATAAAAAGAAGTTCAATAAAGAAATATTTCCGAGCTGTTGTTTCAAATTGACTACAAACAAAACAACTCAATGCACCGCGGCTAAAAAAAAAACATGTTGAAAAAATATGAAATGAAAAGGGAAGTGGAGAACAAAGATTCTATTTCACGCCAGAAAAGAGAAAAACAGCCCATGTTAAAATGAATTCTACTGAACGACGGTTGTTAAGCAAACTTGATAAGAAAAAAAAATCAAATGCCAGTCGTTCTTTCACCGAAAAAGTAAAAATTCTTTGTATGTTTACTTTCACTCTATTAAAAAAGGCTTGAATAAATAAATAGATTGATGATGCAGCACGATTCTATTTCATTTAATATAATTAAATAAAATTTAGAATTTTTAAATAAAATAAGCTTTATTTAAATTCTAAATGTTTTTTCTTTTTCCAATATTTCGTCCTAGTTTATACGGACATTTACGAGAATTGTTGTTGTTATTGTTGTTGTTTTGGTTCATGTTGATGTTGCTTATCCACGACCTGATGTTTTCTTATCATTTCCATTTCCATTTCCTGATCTTATTAACTTGACCGTTTTACATATTTGTCACGTTGAATTTGATGTTGCGATTGTCGTTTCATTCGATTTCATATAATTCTTTTGCTGCTTGTTCATGTAATTCATAATGTATCATATGAGAATCGATATGAAATCGAATGAAACGACAACAGCAACATCAAATTTAATGTGACAAATATGTAAAATGGTCAAGTTAATAAGATCAGGAAATAGAAATGGAAATGATAAGAAAACATCAGGTCGTGGATAAACAACATCAACATGAACCAAAACAACATCATCGACATGAACCAAAACAACAACAATAACAACAACAATTCTCGTAAATGTCCGTATAAACAAGGACGAAATATTGGAAAAAGAAAAAACATTTAGAATTTAAATAAATCCTATTTTATTTAAAAATTTTAAATTTTATTTAATTATATTAAATAAAATAAAATCGCGCTGCATCATCAATCTATTGAAACAAATGAACATCGATTCTCATATGATACATTATGAATTAAATAAATAAAGACTGAGGTAGACTCAAAAAGAAATAATGTTGTTTTTAGTTGGCATTTTGTAACCATGTACGTCCTCTTTCAAATCGACAACGTTAACTGTATATGTTTCTCATGTATCTATTGATGATAAGAAAGGAAAAATCCCGTACGAATGTAAATATTTGAAGATGGATAGGAGATTTTCGAAGTTATTCATATGAAATATCCTTCGTAAATATCGACAGATAAGTAATATCTTTACAAGGAACAAAATGTGAAGGAGAAGAAGAAAATCTCTGAAACTCTAGACATCACTATTTGTAAATGAAAGCGCAGAAGGATTCACAATCCACGTTCGAAACTATATATAATGCTAAGTTGGAAAATAAAGTTTTTAAACAAACTAAAATAGTCCAATTTTATTCTATGTCTCATATATTAATCTTAAGGAATTAACAATTTCAAATAGCGATGCTCATGATAATTAAAGATGAAAATAAAGTAACGATATCAATTAATGAAAAATAGTATTTAGATTAGTCGCAAAATTTACAGCAGGTTTGTAGCAGTTTAAAATCAATAAAATATATTGAAATTACTTCGTCCTTGAGGGTGTGGGTAAGAAAAACGTAGGATATCTTACGTCAGAATTCGAGCATTGCCAGTAGCGATTCGGCCATGTAATTCCTTCTTATTATAGTTTCAAAGCAAGAACATCAACAGTAACGAGTTTTCTTTTCATCAGAATTCATATTTATATGCCCTCCAGATATTTCAATAATCAAAATGCCTATATTAACAACGTGGACACGGTGAAGTATATTGAGTATAAGCTCATTTTTCTTCGCTACAACTCACAATCCCGCATGCAAAGTCCCTATTCTACATAAATCTCATTAAACAGCTCTTAGCGAGTTTCTATTAATATTTCTACAAACATTTACAAAACAACTTGCCACACAAATTAATTCGATAAACAAAGCACCTTCTTCTACTCTACAATATTCATAGCAAAAAAGTTTTTTTTCACCTCGCTAACTAGTAAAAAAACACAAGTAGATGCTTTTCCTTCGAACTCCAAATGAAAAAATGATTGACCGTCAAAATATCGAAAGAAGAAAATCTAGAAGAGTAAAAATGATTAACAAATGTTTTAGTGTTAAAACTCTACGAGAGATCAAATATAAATGAAGTGAAAAAGCTTGATAATACGTAATTTTTCGGTAAGATTGCAAAATCTCGAAAGGCAAAATCTCGAAAGAGCAAAATCTCGAAAAATTTTTAATTTTTAAAGATGCATAGCTTTTTCATTTTCTTTCATTATGTTTGACGAATTTCTCCATGCGCACATAGATATAAACAGTTTATTTCTTTCACCAGGGCCTCGATTTCTTTCTGTATTTTCTCTCGTCAAATTTTCCCTTACATGACCCGTCCACATATACAATTCTTTTTAACGGCGTAAATAGTCGTTATATCATTCATCACGATAAAGAAGTATTTACTTAATTCATCTCTCCATGTCGACAAGTATTTCTTTCCTAACAAGCAATAAAGGAAAACCTATTTTGATTTATGATGGCTATTTGTACAAAATGAACAAAGAAACTACCAAGGTCAATTATTGGATTTGCGAAGAGAGAATGTGCAGTGCTAGTGTTCATACGGATTCTAATAATCAATTTATTAAAAACCGAGGTAATCATAATAGCCATTTACCATCTCCAGAGAAGATAGAATTACGAAGGTTTAAGAATGTAGTAAAAACAAGAGTAGTACATGAATCAACTCCAATTGGTGTGAGATACGATCAAGAACTTGCTCGTGCTAATTTTTCTCAGTGTGGATTGGCAACTTGTTTATCATCACAAGAAGCTAGTATGTAATACTTATCTATGATATTTACTGGAATTTTGTTTTTATAGAATCTTCTCTTATAATCGAGTTCGTCGTCAAAAAACACCTATTCTACCTAAATCTAGTGATTTTTATATACCACTTATTTATTCAACAACAATTGATAGTCGACGATTTCTTTTATCAGATATAACTAATTATCAGAAAAGAACCATAATCTTCTCAACTGATGAACAATTAACTACTCTTTTTAAAGCAAAGCAAATTATGATGGATGGGACTTTTGATGCTGTTCCACTTCATTTCGAACAGGTTTACACGGTTCATGGTATTAAACATGGCAAAATTAGTGTTTTTTTTCTTTGCATGGCGTTAACAAATACTTTTTTCTGATTAGGTTTTCCTTGTGCCATAGCATTACTAACAGGTAAATCTAGTAATATTTACAAACACTTATTCGACGAATTAGAAACTCATGCAACTCGATTACAGCTTGATTTTAATCCCATGACGATAACATTCGACTTTGAAAAGTCTTTAATAAAAGCAGTTCGAGAAAAGGTAATTATTTGAGAACTTTTCTTTTAACCAGTTCTTTTTTTAGTTTCCTCAAGCAAAACATCATGGATGTTATTTTCATTTTTGTCAAACAATATATAGAAAAATTCAAAATCTTGGTCTTGCGACACATTATCGAGAGGATGATAATATTCGTGATACTTGCCGCCATTTAATGAGTCTTCCTCTGTTACCTTGCCGAGAAGTTGAAGATGGATTCGAACATCTTGTTTCAAAAGCACCACCACTTCTTAGTAATCTTCTTGATTATTTTCGAAATTTTTGGTTTCGTCAAATGCCTGTCGAGCTATGGAATGTGCATAATATTGATATCAGGACAAACAATCACGCTGAAGGTCAGCACTGTAGAGTAATACAGATAATATTCATGATCATCTTTTTATTTCTGATTAGGGTGGCATAATAGGTTCAATAAACGTATTAATAAAACTCACCCTAACTTTTGGCATTTCATTTCAAAATTAAAACAAGAAGAGGTGTTTTTTAGACAACAAATGCTTCATATGAAAAGCGGAAAAATGAAAAAAATCGAAAAAAGTTTGCATCATGCAAGATCGACTTCAAACACTGTCAACTAGATTCGAGAATGCAGAAATCGACGTTCAGGAATATTTACATGGTCTATTTTTCTTTGTGGCGAAAGATGTAAAAACAAAAAAATAATTTCATTTTTATATTTACTCATCTTAGAGTTTTTCCATTGTATTTCAATTAATATAAAGAATTTTTTTTCATTTATTCTTAGTATTTTTCTATTCACTAAAAAAACAAAAGTCTTAATTTTCTTTCTTTTTTATGAAGTAGTTGCAAAAAAATAGCATCGAGGCACTACGAACAGTCTCATGCAAAACACAATATTTTTGATATTTTGCTTTTCGATATTTTCTATTCGGCATTTTCACTTTTCGAGATTTTGTACTTTCGATGTTTCACTTTCGATGTTTTGCTTTTCGAGATTTTGCCACCTAATCAATTTTTCACTTTTAGCATCTATAAAAGACAAACCGTTTGGGTGTGGGTCTTTTCATCAAACACACTAACACCAACATCCTCTGTACCAGTATTAAATAGATAAGAAAGAGAACAAAACGATAGAGAAGAAAAAAGGTCAAACATATGTCTTAGTATCATTTAGTAGCAAATTCAACTCTGATGAAGAACGTGTTGCATTCCAAACGTTAGTATACTATATATATTTATTATTTTTATGTATTATCATTGTATTATTACTTTGTTAATTTATAATTATTTATTCAGCTCATAATTGTAAATTATATCTGATATACGAATATATTATATTTTACTTGATTATATATATATCTATATATTATATATTGTATTTTTCATGAGTTTGCAAATAATAATAATAATAAATTAAATAACATGCTGAACGAATATTAAAAACAAGGAAGAGATAATAATTTTAATCATGATTTCGGCGACATCAATTTTAAATGATTCCAACATCGCTGAATAAATTTTTCACCGACTCCAGTCTGACCGAATCAATTCATAGTCGAAAAGAAGTATGCGTCTGATATTATCCGTTGTACATACAACATTTTATTATAATTAATTAGTTTATTAGCACATAGACTGGTTACCATCTCAGTTGGTAGGGTACGGTAAGGTGGCAGCTTTGTGTGCCAGTGTAAAGAGGGAAACACGCACGCCCACATCAACACATACACCCATACCCTATCAGCTCAGATGATTACGAACCGATTCGTAAATAAACTAATTAATTATAATAAAATGTTATTTTTACCACGGATCATATTTGATGCAGACTCGTTTACGATTATGCATTGTCTCTTTGGCATTGGTATCGGCGTAGATGATAATTACTGAATAGAACCCATAAAATCATTTAATTTGTGTGCGGTAAATGCAACCAGGCAAATTCACTAGTTTGCTGATCAACAAACAATGATCAATCAATCGGATGATTGCAAGTCAGTCATGGATTTCATTTTGATATCTGTGGAAATCCTTGCCAAAAGAATCATCTAATACTTAATCCAACGAGTTGAGGGCCTGTGAATGTGGCGTGAGCCTAAGTGACTGACTTTTGGTTGTGTCTGCTGTTGACATCCACAGCTACACTTGATGATCATTCTGCTATGATTAAGTATTAGATAATTTTTTTCTTTATTTATTTTTGATTTATGATTTTATGTATTATTATAACATTTTATTTTACATTGGTCAACATCGTTATTAGGCTTGTCCATTCAAGTGCTGAATGATTTTGATAAAGATCTCGAAAGATTTATTTGAACGTATACTTTTGAATCATTACTCCCTCCATTTGAAAATGTACTCCCTCTCTCTCGTTCTCTTATCGATTAATGGTCTATTGACTGAACTCGATGAGCCAATTACTTTTCTTTCCTCTCCTATTATTCTATTGACCAATACAGTGGAGGTGTCGTTGGTCTGGAGAAGAACCAATTTTCTTATTCATTTATTTATTTATTCTTCTATTTAGTTATTTCTTATTCTTAGAAGCTTATTTTTTGTTGCATTCATTTACTTATGCATACCTTATTCGTAAAAGCGCATCTATTCAATTATTGTTTTTGTATCGTATTCTTAAAAGCTCATTTATTCATATTTATTTACTTCTTATATATATATTCATAGTAGATAATTATTTTTTCGTTTTCGTTTAGAAAAAAAATTCAAAGTATTAAAAACAACAACAAAAGCAATAATAAAACAAGATAATAAAAAGCACACCTTATTTAACCATTTATTTATATATTTATTAGTTCTTCTATTTTTTACATTACACATATTGGTAATTCGACCATTTGCTTATTTCACACCCACACTCTTCACCTGATGCAACTATAATCGATCAATTACTTGAAACACGATAATTTGTGATTGATGTTAATTTATCATTTTTTCAGTGATTGATTTATACACGTAAACAATTCGATGAAAATGAATACGAAGTTCTTTGCTATGTTTATACACATATTTTTCAAGAACGTCTTGTAAGAAAATCTTTAAATTCAGAATTTTTATCGACAGACCTGGTTAGTTCGGACGACAATACTTACTTAATATCTGCTTGTAATTCTACTGTTACATCAAATATATCTTGGTCTTTTCCACAATCATATTCTAGAAATAATTTAATGGAATTTGCCCTAGTGATATATTCAATTATTTATTTAATAATCGCTATTGTGTTTCTTGTTGCTTTTATTATCGAGTAATTTTCACTAAAAAGAATGTTCGATGATATCATGAGGAAACAGTTTTGCTTTTTAATTCAATCAGAAATTACCGTAAAGTAAATATTTTGCGAGTTTAGCTAGGTACTAGAACAGAGTGGAATAGGATAGGATTAGTTTTTTCCTGATGCTGTTTCTGTGAACAGGACAGGGCAATGAGAAGAAATCATTCTGTGGACACTTACGGTTTTTACTCAATCTATTTATATGTTCTAGATAACAATGTCAGATATGACTAAAGATACCGGTGAAGTGAATCTTGCTATTCATCCAAGTATCCGTGCCATTGTCATAATTACTGGTTCAGATGTTAATGAAGTTAATGTTGCTCATGATCTTGTTGTTGATGAAGTTAATGTTGCTGGTAATACACTTGCCCATGATGTTGCTGTTGTTAACTCTTGTGCGAGTGCAGATACGCAACGAACAATTCGTCATGTTAAACCTTGGCTATGGTCTAAAAAGAAAGCATTTGTTGTAATTTTGGTTATCAAGATTATTGAAATCGTAAGTACCATCTTTTAACTTCTAACGGCCGATTTTAGAGTATTTGGGGAACAAAGATTTTCATTTCTCGATCATGGCCCATAAAAAAGATTTAAATGACTATATCACGTCTTGTCATGTGACTTTTAGAGGATCACTCATGGATCATTATTACTCGTGTAGAACAGTCTTTTCTTACGATTTCTTCATGATCCATGTAAAAGAAATTAGATCGCTAAACATTTCAAAATCGAATAAAATCATGTAGCTTTAATCAATTATAATCAAGAATAACCCAAAAAGATACTATTTAATCAAATTTTCCTATTATTTTTCGATCATAATCGATTAAAAATTATATAAAAATAATGGTCTTAATGTCCAGTAATAACTTTTCTGTTTTATTTACAATTTAGATATCAGATTTTTTTATTATTAATATTCATTAGTACGGAAAATACCAATAAATTCATCGAATATGATTTATTTTCAGGAGGAAACACGAGTACAACATGTTTGTCAATTAATTCGATGAAGAAACTTGAACAATTACACCGGAGAGGTGCATGATCGTTGGGAATTATAATGATATATGGAATAAGGTCAATTTGTGTTTTATACAATTGGATGAAGATTAAAACAATCGATCGCCCAGGTCGAGCATTACGGCTACCAGAAACGATCGTATACGGCCGTTTCCTGCCGTTTCTCACTGTAAATGGCCGTAACTTGAAGTTTTGGCATGCACCGTAATACGGTCGAAAAAAGACCGTTTACGACCGTGTGGCTTTCACCTGGGTCAACATTCATTTGATAAAGTATGTACATTTGCAAAGGTTTCCATGTAATGATTTAAGAAAGGATTGCGTAAATATTTAAAGCTTTAACGAATTTCGGTATAAATGATTGAAGATTATAATTTGATTCCTAATTTGATTGCTTTGCAAATGCAGGTACGCGTAATATAGCTTAAATCGGGAACCATTGAAAGTGTGTGGGTGGGTGTGGGTTCAATGGAGTTTAGCACCCACATCTACACCCTGGTAGGCAGTGGTTGGTTCCGGTCTCAGCTAAGCGTTTTTTTTCTTGGTCCCATTCTATGCGTGGTAAAACTGCTTTAGAATTTATTTGTGCCAGAAATGAAACAATTCTTTACCGCTCGCATGTTTTTATTTATTATTTTGGAAGCGTAATTCTCTACACTTTGGTCAATAGTGAACAAGTCAAATAATGAGAATGTCGAATATAAAATTGGTACAGCTGTCGAAAATATTAGTTTGTGAAAGATAAAATCTTGATCACAATCTGCCTCTTACCTCTTCATCTTCAACCCCAGTTTTGTTTTCAGTAGTTTAATTTTGATATTTTTCACAGCTAACGTTGAGACTATTAAAGAATATTGATGATATCTGTATCAAACACGAGTGCCGAACAAATATTCTCAATCTCACGTGCAACAGTTACTAAAAGGGAACACGATTGGTCACTGAAAAGTATAGATAAAATTATGTTCTTGATTAAAAATTTAGCATATTTCAAACCACTTCGAGAATTTGATTAGAATAAATCAACGGAATAGGAAGTTCCTGTAGTAGACATTCGAAATAAACATGTATCAGCAACAGGTTTTTCACGATCATATTCTCACATGAAAAGAAGAAGACTATTTCAAGATAATAAAGCAATATTCATACAAAGGATGAACATTAAATTCGATGACATCTTTTGATCTTTATAAAAATTTGTTTTTTTGATTAAAATTTTACATTTACATATTTTACTTGTATTTGTCTAATTATCTATTATACGCTTCTCTTTTTTTGTGACAAAATGCTATGATGAAAACAATAAAGTAAGTTATGATATATAAAAAACCTCAATTGAGAAGTCTCCGAGTAAACAATATGATATAGACTTGAATTTCAGTTGTAATCTCGATCTCGGCAAGGTTTTCTCTGTTCTGATAAAATTTCACTTTTTGATCCTTGCCACGACGCCCGAGACCAGAACTCGTTTCACACATGTCTAGTCGGGCCAATTGCATTATTTTCATCGATGAAAAAAATCCTTTCATATATAACTGTTGATTATTCCATCACGATTATTGGTAACTTCTCTTCTCCTTACTGATGAAGTAAAATATTAACAGTCATTTGTTTTTTTTCAGGTTACGTAGAAAATGATCTAGCTCAGAAAACAATCGAACTTTTCAATGAATTCAAAAAATCCTCCAGACGTGAATAAAATTCTTTTAAATCAAATGAAATTGGATGATATTCAATCAAGTATACCTATTTATTTGAGTGCTATAAAAGCAGTATCACAAATAGGTGACTACTCCAAAGCTCAATCAATTTTTAAACAACCCAGGTCGAACATTCCGGCCACCAGATCCCGTAGGATACTCCAGCGAATATGCGGGAAAGTCGCTGTATCCTGCAGGAAAACACGGGAAATCGCTGGAACATGGAAGCAGTATTCCGGTCAAAAATACGGCCGGACTTTTTCGGCGAATTCCTGCCAAGTTCCGGTGCTTTCCGGCAGGAATTGATCGGAAATCACTGGAAAAAACGCGAAAATTTTCCAACCGGAATACTGCTTCCACAAAATCAACGGAACTACCCGGAACCGGCCGTTTCCAGGCCGGGCTATTCGACCTGGGGCACAAGAAAAAATCTCTATCCTAAAAATGCAAGTCAAAAAGCTATTGTTATACATGAGATCGCAACAACAAGTGAAAGACGCGTACAAATAGTTGACGCTATAATAATAATAAAAAAAAACGAATAATCGAAATAAATAAAATAAAAGAAAGCCTTTATGAAATATGCCCGCAAAACCTTTCTTTTCCAAAAAGAACCATTCACGTAATTTTGGCACACGACGCATATAACCACATGTGCATATTGTCAATAGAACGAAGGCAATTATGCCATCAAATGAATATGCTAAAAATAAAAAATTTTAAATTAATTTAAAAAGTTTTTCATGTCTTCAAATTTATCATTAACCATTTGTTTTATTGATAAATTCATCTGGAACAAAAAAAAGAAAACAAAAGATGGTTATTTATTTTAAAATTTTTTTCTTAAAGTATCAATAATTAGACCAAATGATATAAATGAAGAGAAACCTTCTTTATGAATCAATAATTGGCCAACTTTCAAAAGAAATTCTTCATTATTTTCAATTTGACTTAAAACTTTGTTTTTTCTTCATATATTCTTTTCTATTCAAATTCTAAGCTATATTTAGTCACAAGTGTAATCAGTAAGTGAATGAAAATAAATGAGAACAAAAAAAATAACGTCACGAGCTTTTGTTTTCTATTGTGATTGGATTAATTCTTCGAACGCGTCTTTTATTCCATGCATCTTTTGACAAAACATCACCAATAAAGAAACCAACAAGGCAAATAAATAAAAGAATGCACGCAGTAGCTGCTTTTCCACCTGATAACTGTTTTAAGATATATGCACCAAGGATACAAATTATTAAACCTAATATAATTCCATCCACTCATTGGAACCCACGATCTCTCACTACAAGAAAAAAACTAATCTTGATTCTGAAAAGATCTGTGATGTAATAAAATGCCCATATGCCCACATTTAATAGGAATATAACGAGAAGACAGAAGGTTAGGCAACTTCGTAGGCAACGTGCTATGAAGAATATTGATTTTTGAAATTAAATTAGTATGATTAAAATAACTTTTTTTGCTTTTTCCACCGAGTAACATAAGTATTTATTACAATCAAGAAATTAATCATTAATTTAACAAAAATAATCTAACATGTTCATATTGATCTAATCCATCTTACGATGTTTTTTAGTAGAACCAAACCATTAAAATAGATCTTTGAATAGGAATTTCCCTAGCAGATACAAGAATTTAGATTGTAGACATTCTTATATATGTCAATTGATTTTTACTGTAATAGAAATTATTTATGGAATAAATATGATTTTTTGAAAAATAAAATAAAATAAAAACTGATCTTCAATAGTAAGCATAGAAAATATGATTAGCATAACTTCAACTGCAACTGACTATTCAATTATGATCGGTTCATCAGCAAGTAAATCATTTGCCCTGTATGTTCGACGATATTACAATGCTAATAATAAAATCCTTTGAAAGAAATTGAATAGAGTATTCTTTACTCTGTAGAAATAAAAGCTATCTAAGAAAAGATTTACATCGTATATCTTGAAAGATTAAAGAAAATGTGCTACAAAAAACGTTAGATAAGATAACTATAGAATATATTGTACTAAGCAATCAGAATGAATTCGATTATATATTAAATATTCCGTTTTTAATTATAAGTCTATAGTATGAGGCAAAGTAGAATTAGTGAATGAAATTCAATATCAAAAGAACTGTATTGATATTCAAGATTGAATAATTATTCAGCAATTATTATTTTGTAAATGGTTTACAGAAAACTCTGAAAAATAATGTCAAAAAATTTTGTTTTGATGACAAACGCCTTGATATTGATGAATTTTAGAATGAACAAATATCTCAAGTCAGTTTATTGATCGAATGTTTAGAATTGGGTAGTATTAATCAATCTGGATACAAAATATTTCTTAAGAAACCTGATCTTGAGCAAGAACAGTTAGAAAGAAATATAGGAACTATAATGAATTTCAGTTTTCTTTTTACTCTCGTTGTTTAGATTTCAGAAATAAATGCTCTTTCGATAAACAATCTGCAAGTTTATCGAGCAAATATTTTACTATCTTTTCTTGTAGCAGTTAATGTGCGTTTTAAGGTCATAAAAACTTGTCGTTGCTTTTGAATCACTCAATCTGTTGTATCATTATCTGTGATCAATCACATATTGAATAGTTTTACAATAATTATTTAACAAGAAAAAAATAATGAAAGGCGGCGTATATCTTGACTTTTTGATCGTCACAAAAACATTTTTTACATGAAGAATAAAAAACTTATAGTTCAGAAATCTCAGCATAGAAATCTTCTATTCTATTTTGATAGTTATCGAAATCCCTATTCATATATTAGTATCAAGTAGTCTTTCACAGAGAAAATTGAGAAGTAAAAGGTAATATAACCTCTTGTTCTTATTCTAAAAATATTCAGATTGGAAAATTTTAGTGTTGTTGTAATTTAATATATATTAAGAGGTAACTCTATGATTATAACTTACCCATTTGAAAATAAGAATTATTTTGGTTATCATCATTTAATCGTCGTGAGCCATGTTCAGATGAATCATCATTATTTGATGTTTCAGAATTCTACGAAGAAAAAAAAATCATAAGACAAAATCTTTTATCTATAATGGTCCACTGGATAATTCACTCATGTTAATATTTTTCCTTTTCCCCAGTATCGTTATTGCAAAGAAGGATAACTCTGAGTATAACTCTGTGATGTGCAGAATTTTATTTAAGAGAATAATTTAAGAAAATGAGAATATATTCTAGTTTCGAATCATACGATCTCTATGATTGAATCACTGAGCAAGATAGGACAAAACGATTCTAAACAGATTGAAATGTCTTCAAGGCCTCTAAAACATTTGTTTTTGACTGACATGCATTTCTCATTCTGTAGACAAACAAATGATTGTTTCTTCAAATTTCGTATACAAACAAAACTTTTCTGTCTTCAGACAGATGGATGGATGTCGATCAGAAAAATGTTTTAGAGACCTCGAAGATATTTCAATCTGTTTAGAATCGTTTTACCCTATCTTGCCCAGTGATTCAATCAGAATTGTATTCTAGAACAATATTAGATGAAAAACTCTGTTCAGGCGTTTCTTTTAGAGATCGTATGATTCGAAACTAGAATATATTCTCATTTTCTTCTCTTAAATGAAATTCTGTACATCACAGAGTTATACAGATTCTTATTGGTATAGTTCAGGACGCAAATGTGTTAAAAAAATCACTCAAAATTCCTATTTTCTATAGAAAAAATTTATTTGAAACATGCACTAGGGTTTACTGAAAAAAGTATGGGACGAAGCAACAACAGTTTTTTGCGAATTCAAATAAAATAAAAACCATTTCGTAGACTTTTACGATACTTTTAAAAAATCTCGATGGTCAAAACCTCCTAAAATACCATTTATTTGTTAGTGTACCATTGATCACCAATACTCATTGAAGTCGAACAATCTACACAAATCAACAAAGCGTGTAATAGCGTTAACTACGATACGAACATATTCCAAACGTCATCTTCGCTCATAGTCGAATTATTCTCAATACTGGTAGACCCTAATCAAATTATGGACACACACTTCTATTGTTTAAATGTATTGATAACTTTTTTACTTCTTACCAGAAAAGTTTTCGATAAATTAATGAATTTAATCTAAAATAACAACATATTGAAGTGCAAAAAATAAAATGAAAAGTTTTACTTGCATCAATGTTGTTGATCTTCTTTCCCAGGAGAGTGAATCCTAGCCTAGGATCCGATGAGTTCCGATCGGTTCCTATTGGAATTCGACGGAGCTCTTCGGAAGGCGCAAGGAAACTAATAAAATCCGACTGTCGGATTCGACATTGATTCCTCAACCAGGAATCCAACGGGATTTCGTCGGATGGTAGGACCCCGTAGAATCCGATGGGATTCGGTATCGGATTGATTCACCTGGGTTAATGACGTTATCATCAGTTGGATTAGCACACAGTTTTTCGACAGTCTAAGTGGTTCAACGAATCGATTTTGATGACAATTATGATCGTAGATTTGAAGGGAAAAGTTTTAAACTTACAATTTTTAATTCTTGATCTAATTTGTTTTTTTCTGTATCAGCAGACGACATAACTTCCATTGACAATTTGAAAAATGATGATAAATAAAGATCAATGCAGTTATTTTAATACAATAGCTAGCTGAGATTGAAAAGTACAATAGAGTAGTAAAATTGATTAATAATAAACGCCAATTGAGCTAATTACCACCACAAATAATTAAACTTGACGTAGGAAACCGAAAAATGATGTTGATCAATAAAAAATTTAAAAAAACTGTTAACAAAAAATATACCTAATCGTCACCAGTAAATAGAACAAATATAAACACCAAACTTTCTTATATTTTTTCTTTGATCAATGATGTTAAGCAAATATATAGAATTTAATAAACAAAAATATGCATCATTACTAATTAAATGGCAGAAGACGGAATATATTTGCGAAAAAAGTACAGAAAATTTTACTTCGGAAAAAAGACAAAACCTAAAGATTTTTATCATTCAATCCGCAAAAAAGGATCACCGTGAATTAATAAAGGCTATCATTTTCAATACTTCATATTGAAATCAGAAATACTTATGTATTGAATAGCGATCCAGAAAAAGAGAAGCTATGTCTAGGTGTCCATAAAATTGATAGAAAGAGGTCACAATCTACCATCATTAAAACATTATATTTAATTTAATACTATGCATCGCTTTTCAGTTTCAAGTGCTGCTGTAGAAACGTACATTAATTCAGCAGAATCGACGTAGTACACTCGATTTTTCTGACGATATGTAAATGATTGAAAACAGGGATGTAACAATACCATTTGGAGACACATAAAGATTGCCAATTTTCACAATGAAAATCTGCCACTATCAACCAATACTTTGTGTTAGTTATAACCAGCGAAGTTAGTTCTATCTGGTGGGAGTATATAAAATACCAATACCAATAGAAAAAATCCCCAGTATTGGCGAATATTGGTAAAAAACGGTTATTTTCACGAAAACTCATCAATACTGGGGATCTTTTCTGTTGGTATTGGTATTTTATATACTTCTATCAGGTGGAGCTAACTTCGCTGGTTATAACTAACACAAAGTATTGGTTGGTATTGGTAGATTTTCGCTGTGAAAATTGGCAATCTTTATGTGTCTCCAAATGGTATTGTTACATCCCTAATTGAAAACACTGAAAATGACCCTCTAGACGGACGCTCAGCCAGTCGAGAAATCGCAATCACAATTCATAATGTAATAAGGTAAACAATAGCAAACGCTCATTGATTGGTTCTTCAGATTGTCGAAAGAGTTAGATATAGCTTTAATACATATATAGATAGAGAAAATTACTCATCATTGAATTGAGCTCTTTATTTGTTTTTAAAGAGGCATGCAAAAATAAAAATCATAGAGAACGCTGGCGTACAATAACGACACCCCAGGTCCATCATTCTCTATGAATATTTTACTGACAACAAATGACAATCGTTGACATTGTATGCAAGATACATGGAATATAGGTACAGTGTGAATTGATAGACTGCATATATGCTCATTTCATATGACTAAAGTTTTATATGGTCACATATATCAACATACGAGACAGTGTCATCTATAAAGTCATATATAGTTGGTCATCTTTGAATATGATTGATTTAATTTAATTTAAGAAAAAACATAGACAATGAAAATGAAATCGGAATTGTTGGTGATATGTTTTCATCTATTAGGATTTATTGTTTTAATGCACGGACTTTTCCCATTTTCATCGTCAGTAAATAAAATAGCCAACCGATCTTGTTTTGATTCTCAAGGTTTTAAAATAGAAATTTAATTTTAATTTTAAAAATCGTTGCTTTTTTTAGAATCGTCAAAACGTCATGTTATGTTAATGATAATCGATGCACTTCGTGCTGATTATGTATTCAATCGTAATCATTCATATTATTTAAAAAGTATTGAAAAATTAGAAGAAAATGGTAAATGTTTATCATATAAATTACGTAGTCATTCTCCAACAATAACATTACCCCGATTGAAAGTAATCAATTTCGAATAAAAAAATTTAAAATAAAATAAACGAAATTCAGGCATTATTAACGGGTACAATTCCTTCATTTCGGGATGCGATTTTTAATTATGGTTCAAGTCAACTTGAATTAGATAGTTTACTATTTCAATATAAAAGAAAATATCCTAACTAAAATTGTTTTTTATGGCGATGATACTTGGATTAGATTATTTCCGCATAATATTTTTCATCGACCCAAAGGTCTTCAATCATTTTTTGTTACAGATTTTAAAGAAGTTTGATTATTTATTATTAATTACTTAGATTGATTAAAATGTAACTGATGGTCTTTATGCAGAATTAAATCAATTAAATGATTGGAACTTTTTAATTATTCATTATTTAGGTCTTGATCAGATTGGTCCTGCATCAGGAGCTTTTAATGATTTTGTTAAAGATAAATTACTTGAATATGATGAAATAAAAAATAATATATTTTCTAAAATGACTGAAAATGATATGTTAATAATAACAAGTGGATATGGAGGCTCATCACATGTTGAAACATTTGTTCCAGCTTGCTTTATTTCTCAGAAATGTCAAAATAAAATCTTAAATATTGAAGAATATCTTCGAATTGACTTAACACCAACATTAAGTGCTTTACTTCAAATTTCAATTTCTTCAAATAATCTTGGAATTATAATTGAGAATCTTTTACAAAATTTTTATAATAAAAATAAATAAAATCTATTAAAATGTTTAATCGATGATAATAGAAGACAATTATTTGATATTTTATCTCACAAGAAATTAACGATTTCATCCAATGATCTTTATTTAATTCGTGATAAAGCAATGTCTATTTCAAACGAACAAGATTTAACAATGCTTTTATTGAGTATTAGTACTTTTTTCACTTGTAAGAATCTTTTTAAATTTTATTTAAAAACCAAAAAAAGAAAATTTTCTTTTTTAGAGTACAATTATTTTATGGTTTACTATTGAGAAGAGATCTTTATTTTCAATATTTGTATTCAGTGGAATATATCTTTTATCAGGAAATATATTTATTAGTTTATCTATTGGGGTTATTTGTTTTTGTTTAATTGTTATTTTAATGAATAAAAAAAAGACAGAAGATAAGAAAATACAATTTCAAAGAAATTCTTAAAATATTATCCATTCATTCATTTAATATCATTTTTTTCAAGTAATTTTATTGAAGAAGAACATCAATGTTGGTATTTTTTTTATCAACTTATTTATTAATTCGAACTTTTGAACAAAAATCTTTTCGAATATTTTTTATGTTAATTTTATCTCGTGTAATACGTTCTTGGAATCAAACTGGAAATAAATGGTTAAATATTACAGATATCGGAGATTATCTTAATGCGTAAGATATTTTTTTTCTAAATAATTTAATAGTAAAAGTAAAATTCGTCGAATAGATCTTGTGATCAAATCACAGGTAAAACAGAAAGAAAAACAATAGAGTTTTGACCTCATTTCTTTTTTTCTTCACAAATATTTTCGTTCTAAATCGATTTAATAATGTTTTTTTTGTTTTGGTTTGTGAAATCAATTTTCTTTTTTTAAATAGGATTGAAAATCGTTCTTATTTATTTATTAAATAAACCAGGACAAACTTAGATTTCATATTTATTACCAATAATTGTTATAATTTATCGATGAAATTTAATAGGGTTAGCTTAGGGTGTGGGTGCGGGTGTGGATGTTTTTGTAGATGTTCCATTTACATTGATACTCACACTCACCCGCACCCACACCCTAACTATATCCAGCTAAACAATTATAAAAAAACAATATATATAAATAAAAACTTGTTTTTCTAATCAGTTTTTAATTATTGTCCACAGTAATCTACAGTTGGATAATCATCATTAAATTGAAATGGTGTACCATCATGAGATAAACCATGTGAAACAGCTGATTTACTTGCCATAAATTCTAATAACATACCAATTGTCATACGAGATGGAAAACTATGTGAACAAACACCTTTTTGATCATGAAGTGACGAAAATTTATTACCAGTGATAGGTGTACGCTGAAAAATAGATATTCTTTTTAATAAAGAAAAAGCTGTTAGTAGTCTGAGTCATGACTCGTTCATTTAAAAGAGCGAAAGTTGATTATTCAGCATCAAAATCAGTTTCAGAGAAAATCAATAGTTTTTTGTAAGAAGAAAATTTAAGTAATAATCTTACTTTCAAACAGTAAATTTTAGCTGACATTTAACTGATGATCGGAATGTAACAAAATTGTTTATTTCAAATTTTTCTCACTGAAAATCCTTATAAAAATAAAACTTTGTCCAGACAACGAGCTTTAAGGGAACAACTGTTAGAACATCATTCAAAAAGAAAATTGCATAATTTGAAGAAGTGACGTATTATTTTGCCATGTTTTGTTTTTCTAACTACATATTTAAAACAAACTTTCAAATTTCATTTAGTAGAGCATGGAAAGGAAAATCGTTGCGGCTAAGCATACCTTTCTAAAATGAAATTTACCAGAGAGAAATGAGAAATACACATATTATCAATCTGAATGATGCAACTGTTAAAATAGAAAATGAAATTCAGAGAGGGTATGCGTGTGAGTGTAGAATTTGACTTCAGTCCACACTCCATTCACATACTCGATGTGTACCAGGTTAAACTATAGTTTTCTAACCAGGAACTGGAATTAAAATTACAAAATGAGTTTCATTAGGAGAGTCGAAAAAATTCACATATTTGATCAGTATTCATGTGATATGTTTTATAAGATAAAATGACAATGTGATAATAATAATAATTTTGAAATATTATTAACAAGTGCTTTTGCCGATTCAACTCCAGCAACGGCAAATATAGATATTGATACAACACAGGATAAACGACAAATTAAATGTTTAAATTTACCAAACAGTGAAAACATAATTAATAATAATAGTCAATTGGTTTCAGATCAATTCAAAGTAAGAATTACGTATAAAACGAAGTGTCGTCGAGATTTTGAGGTGAGGGAGAAACATTTTTCATACTCTTTAGTCTTTCCTAATTCATATATATCTGTTTTTAGAGTATTGTTTTTGTTCCTCGTCCTTATCATTGATCATCCCGGTACAAATCTTGAGCATATCTATGAACATTATGAATGCGTCCTCCAACCAGTTGCTATCAATGATTGTATTGAATTATTTCAACAAATGAATTGTTTAGAAACTGTTCAAGTATCATTGAAAAACAAATTAATCTCTATTCAAATGAACATGAAAAAGATCAAAATATTCAGTACGATAGTGATAATGATTTGGAACAGATTTTATTCAAAACAAATTATGATTATCAACAAACAACACTTTATTGTTTTCCAACGTATGGTTGTTTAGCGAAATTCGGTGTTTTATTTCCATCATCGTTGATGAATCAACAGCGAGGCATCGATCGAATACCTTTTCCTAGTTATTAATAACCCTGTAATTTTTCTTTTGTTTGGTCACAAAAACAAGAAACGACAAGACGTTCTATTGCTTTTATTTCTAATTGGTATTACACGTGTTGTGATAATAAATCAATGAAAAATTAATCAAATTTAAGATAGTTTATTATTTGAGGGTTTTAAACACTAGAATAAAGATTTTTTTTATCAAGGAACGATTCGAACTTTTATACTAAATTTTGGATCTTTTGTAAAACACTCATCACTTCCAATTCAGGACCAAATGCGAGCTCAAAAGGAAGACACTTGTGGGCTTTATGAAAAATCGCATCAATAAAGAAAATGCTTTGATATCTCAACTGTTAATACGCGTTTGAATTTCACACCGATCACCTAATTCAATATTTTGAGGATCTTGAACTTGTAATGCACTGATCATCGAATTAGAATTTTTATCCAATATTTTTCATCATTTTACTAAAAAAAATTCCATAAATCTGTTTTAAATAGGAAAGAAATTCGACCAAAATCATATTCCCATAAATATTTTGAATCATTCATATGCCAACTAATGGCAAGATCATATAGTGAACTTCGATCATGCATGGTTGGGTGAGGGTGGGTAAGAGCCGCCCTGAATTTTGCATTAATTTACATCTACACTCACACCCAAAGAAAATTCAGTCTGAATCAATGAAAATTAGAGAAGATAGCGGGCCACCACGAGGCAATTGCTGGCAATTGACACATCTGAAAATAATATTTGTGGCATATATCTATTTGTATATACCCATGCCATCTAAATCGTGACGAAATAGGTTAATGACATCAGATTGTTTATCATAGGGCCTCCTCAAGTTCATTTTCTTTATATTTCTTGTTCTACAAAAAGAGCTGAATAAATAGGTAACAAAAGTAGTCAATAGAAAAAGTACGAATAACAGTGCTAAATAGCTCGAGGATGGAGACAGATAGCTAGCTTGACGACAATATGAATGATATTATGTGATTTCTCATAATATTACTCATTGTGAGTAGTTAAGTGAAAATTGACGATTTAGCGCGATAAAACCGCTGAAATCTGCGGCTTTTACTGATTTTCCCCGGAAAAATTGTGATTAATCGTCTAAATTTCGACGACATGGGCATGCATAAGCTTCATCTAAAACGTGACTTTCTTTTTAAAAACATATAAGACGCTGGCCTGTCCATGATATTGATTAAGGCATTACGTATTTATTTTTCAACAAAAACAAGATATAGGAATTTATGGTGAAACCTGTTTTGTTAAATTTAAGGCCTCAGCTGCTCCTGTTGAACGCAACCATCAAAAGAAAAGAGTGAACACAATTTCACCGGAAATTTTTATTTCTTTAAAAAGTTCAATTGCTTCGTTTTCCATACCATTTCGTATATAACCTAAAGATAATCGACCCAATTAAATGAAATTTTATCTTTCATCATAGCTCCATACATTGGTAATGTTTTTCTTTTAGTTGATACATCAAATAATGCTGGAGTTTGAAGTACATCATCGCACTACACTTCAACATACGGAGAAATAGAGGAAAGCAGTGTTGCTAAAACTTACTGTAGAGATGAATTAATAAAACTAATAGGTAAGAATCATTTTCAAGACGAGATGAAATGAGGCGATGAACAGTTGATCCACGCTGAAGATCACCTATATCGGCACATGCTTTTAAAATTTGTGTAAAAGTTATGTTAGAAACTTGATCGATATTTTTTCCCTATGTTTGTCGAAGAATTCGATGGATTTTCTGAAATGTTTCTTGTCATTCATTAATTTCATTTGGATAACTAAATCAAATTCAAATTCAATTTTTATTGATCGTTTAGCGACAATGATTAGAGATCTTGCATTGGAATAAATTTTTTTAAACTTTAAATAATTTTTTCGTTTAAATATTTCAATCAGTAATAGTTACATAGACATACATAGTTGAGATATCTAGCCACCGTTTCCAACTAGTGTGAAGTCAATTAACAACGATATAAAAAAAATGATTTTTTTATGATTGAATAATAAAAATAACTAAACCCGACGATGTGGATGCGTTTAAGTGTTTGTCTTCACTTAAATCATATCAACACTCAACTACAGTCACTTACGCATACAAATTTTGAATTCAATGACTGAGGATAATAAACTACTAAGTATTCAATATGAAATGCCTTGGTATTTATCTTAGAGACTGAAATGATGCGAGAGAAAAAAGGTTTCTAATCTTTGTAAGAATTGACATGCTTTTTTTTGTTATCTCCTTCTAGAAGAATTTGGGTTATTTGTCAGAGTGCTTCTCTTTTCGGTTGCATTGTTTCTTTTATGAACGTGTTATAAAAATTAATTTCATAAGATTCAAAAGATGAGAGACTTCTCTATCCGATATTTGTTCCATTATGTTTGCATCATATGTTATATGTTAGTTTTACAAATTCGAACAATAGATTTTCTAAGGAATATTCTACCCAACGGAATTCGTTCGACGAGTTCAAGGGATGAACTGAAGCTTTTATGACTGAAACAAGATGAGAAAAAGAAAAAAGCCTATCGCTCCTATTATTTACCTAACGATCTTTTCGTTCATTCTAGAAAAGACGACGCATATATTTTTATCCATTCTGTCGCAAACTCAAGCGGTATACGCTATTGCGCACTTTTTATTCGAGATAAAAAATAGTTCGCTAGTCGTTCTCTGTTTTTCTCTTTTCTAATACGATTCACATCACTAGAAGAGACTATGAATAGAATGATGAGCGCGTCGTGTTCTATACCCCACTATATTTTAGAGAAAAACAACGTTAGTAATTCTACACGATACATTTATACGATATAAAATTTGTCGGACGACTTCGCTGTATAGAATTTTCAGTAGAAAATCAACCGAATAGAATTGACACAGCAAATTCAACTTCGATTTTTTCGTGTATTTTAGATATTTATCAAAAATAGTCGATTCCCTATCGTCTATTTTATTCACTTCATCTTCAATACAAATTAAAGAAAAACAAAAGAAACAATGCGTGAAATTGTTCATATGCAAGCTGGTCAATGTGGCAATCAGATTGGTTCCAAAGTTAGTTGATCTACTTTGACTTGAATATGCTCTGATGAAATATCGATATGTTTCTAGTTGTGACGAATTCTGATGCTACAAATGTTATTTAAGGAGATATTATTCTCTATACTTTATTGGTATATCAAGAATTATCCCTCTAATACATTTTCATATGCCTTATGTAGTACTACGCGAGATGAGAGAGAAGAAAAAGATCTAGGAGAGTAATAAGGAGGGAAACAAGGCATATATATTGAGAATTACACATAAGAAAGATAGATCGTGAGTGCATAAAAATAATGATATAGAGTAAGGTATTCAATTGGGTTATTACACTAGTTTTGGGAAGTGATTTCGGACGAACATGGTATTGATCCTACTGGTGCGTATCATGGCGATTCAGATCTTCAACTTGAACGTATCAATGTCTACTTTAATGAAGCGGGTGGTAAGTAGAAATTTAAAGAAAAAAAAAACAAAATGGAACTATTTTTTCTCTTTCGTTTCAGGTGGCAAATATGTACCACGTGCTATTCTTGTCGATCTTGAACCAGGCACAATGGATTCAGTACGTAGCGGTCCATTTGGACAGTTATTTCGTCCAGATAATTTCGTTTTTGGTAAATATGAATATTTTTTCTGACTTTGTCTAATGTTTTTCTAATCAATTTAGGACAATCGGGTGCTGGTAACAATTGGGCCAAAGGTCATTATACGGAAGGTGCAGAATTGGTCGATTCAGTCTTAGACGTCGTACGAAAAGAGGCTGAATCATGTGATTGTCTTCAAGGCTTTCAACTAACACACTCGCTCGGTGGCGGTACGGGTTCGGGTTTGGGTACATTACTCATCGCAAAAATTCGAGAAGAATATCCTGATCGTAAGACAATTCTTGAAAGTGACAGTAGAATTTCAATCTTTTCTCATTTTCTTTCAGGCATCATGATGACGTTCAGTGTTGTTCCATCACCGAAAGTATCCGATACTGTCGTTGAACCGTACAATGCAACATTATCAATACATCAACTAGTCGAAAATACAGATGAAACATACTGCATTGACAACGAAGCTCTGTATGATATTTGCTTTCGTACACTCAAACTTACAACACCAACGTATGGTGATCTTAATCATCTCGTTTCAGCTACAATGTCAGGTGTAACAACGTGTTTTCGTTTTCCTGGTAAATGTTACGACTAATATTTTATTTTCTATAATTTTGATCAATTTTCTAGGTCAACTCAATGCTGATCTACGAAAACTAGCTGTTAATATGGTACCATTTCCACGTCTTCACTTTTTTATGCCAGGTTTTGCACCATTAACATCACGTGGTTCTCAACAATATCGTGCATTGACTGTGCCTGAGCTTACACAGCAGGTATTCGATTCAAAAAATATGATGGCTGCATGTGATCCACGTCATGGACGATATTTAACGGTTGCCGTTATTTTTCGTGGTCGTATGTCAATGAAAGAGGTCGATGAACAAATGTTAAATGTGCAGAAAAAAAATTCGTCTTATTTTGTTGAATGGATTCCAAATAATATCAAAACTGCTGTGTGTGATATTCCTCCACGTGGACTTAAAATGTCGGCAACATTTATCGGTAAGGATTAAAAAATATAATTTATTGTTTGGAGTTTTATTATGAATATTCCTTTTGGTTTTATTACATTTTAGGTAATAGTACGGCAATTCAAGAATTATTCAAACGTATTTCGGAACAATTTACGGCCATGTTTCGTCGTAAAGCATTTCTTCATTGGTACACTGGTGAAGGCATGGACGAAATGGTAAACTATACATTGCCTAGTTCGTATAGTCTCATTGTTATTGTTTTCAATTTCATAGGAATTTACTGAAGCTGAGTCGAATATGAATGATCTTGTCAGTGAATATCAACAATATCAAGATGCCACTGCTGAAGGTCAATACATTGATTGTTTTATTGTATCTATATCTTAATTTTCATTGTAGAAGAGGGTGAAGGTGGTGAACAGGAAGTTGAAGAACACGAATAAACGGTGACAGCAATAGATATCACAAACTTTATTTCATTTTTTTTTCATGGCAATATTTAAAATTTACACTTTTCTTTTCCATTACTGTAATTTCCTTTTTGTCGTTCGTCGTACATAGGTGATTTTAGAATCACAAATATTCTTGTATCAACCTTCTCGCTTTGGTCACTGGAGTGACTATTTGTAGAGCTATTACAAATAATAAAACAGGCATGGGATTAAAAATCTTTAGAAACATATTCTTTCATGAACTCACTAAACTATCGGTCTTAAAAAAAGTATATATCTTTCGTTATTCTATCTTCGACAAGGCTTTTTCCGTAAAATTGTTTTTTTCAACACCACAATGATCAGTGGAATGACTATTGGGGAGCACCATCTAATTTTTTTAATTTGGCTACGCTAATCGTTGATATTTTGGCAGATCTAAGTCTAAAAACCATGCTACCTCAAAAATACTAACGTTTTGGTTACTATTAAAACATGAACAACGAATTCTGCGTTCGATACTTTTAACTGAGGAGCGATCTCAGTAGCGACGTGAGCTGAAATATATTGACGTTTGTACGGTAGACCAAATCTGACTATACATCGGCTTGTCCAACTGTAACGCTGTGACATTTTCGACATACTTTCTTTTTAAATATCTCAAAAACTATAATAGCTAGATAGTTCGTTCTAATGTCTTTGGACGCAGCTCGTCGATTTCTATACGCAATAAAATTGGCGCTTCTCTATTGAAGTCTTTAGTTTACAGAAATGGTTTATAGTCACGTGACAAAAAAGGACCCTACACTCGGAGTGTACGAACTCATCTTTCAATTGCCTGCGAATCACAACCTCCAAATGAAATGAACTTTTTAACGCTACAAAGAATTTTTCTCTAGCTATCACCAGCCGTATAAAAATCAAAAAACTAAAACGTAACGTAGTGACACTATTTTTAGCCCATCAATTTAGAACCACTCAGCATAGACAGATCTATTTTATTTTCACCGCCATGAGTCTTTTCTTTACGTATAACCACTGTACCAAAAAAATTGACTTGCTACATCGAAGAGGACGCTCTTTATCATCACAGAAAGTTGAAAACTCTACAAATATGTAAAAACCGCCTTGAAGAGCGGACTGTAAAAATAAACTAGCTATTTTCTACAGAGTTAAATTCTATATCGAATGGTACGATACTTAGCATTTTCCTGTTTATAAATTCAAAATACGATTTAGGGTGCCAAAATTTAATTTTTCAAGAAAAAAAATTCTAGATTCGTAACCAGTGCAAAAATGTGCATCTAGCAATGTATAGTAATCTCTCCATCTAAAAAAAAACATTTTTCAAAACTTGATCAGCGAAGTGTCGCGTTATGTGGACAAGCATATATATTTTCTAAACTATGCAAATAGATTTTTTATTCGTTTAATTATAGATGATTTCTAGTTGATCTTCAAGTGCTTCTGAGCGTGTGTGATACGAATTGAAATTTATTCAAGATACTGATATAGGTTGTGACATTGAAAGTAAGGAAGGTTGTAACATGCATAACTATTCTGAAGAGCCGAGCAATAATTTATCTGATAAGTATGATTAAAATGATATAGAGATAGTATTCATTTGTAAATGGATGTTTGAAAAGCACAAATACTGAATTTTTACAGGTGCGTTTGAGACATCGGATAATATGCATTTACCTTCTTCATCATCATCTATCGACTTCTCAGTACTTGTTTAAACATAATTGTGCTAATCTGCTCAGATACAGTAATATTTATTTATTGATATATTAGTTAACTACTATTATTTATTTAAATGAGGGGGTATAGATCTAAATATTTTTCTATCACACTCACACCCTCGATATTCAAATAAAAAGAAATGTATTTTATTTATAAAAACTGGTACTTTTGCTGAATAAAAGGTTTTATTTGATCGGATAAGATCAGTATCAAGTGTTATTTGTATATATATATATATATATATATGATCGGCAAAATAAAGAATATCATACAAATGATAAAATTCTTTTCAAAAAACAAAAACTGAATTTAGAACGTGTTATTCATTTCAATATCTTTATGAATAATTAATCAATGACTAAGTAAAATTAAATAAAAGTGAAGGTGAGCGATTTGAAAAAGTAAAAAAATTTAAAGAAGCTAAACCATTATTTGACTATTGTTTAGTAGGACGAAACAGGATGAATTTTTTCACAAACTTTCAGTCAGTACTGAATTTTTTCCGCAGAGATAATTGAATTGCAATCGGCGGAAAAATTGAATTTTGAGAAAATTCGATTTTGTGAAACTTTGTGAAGCCCATGATTTTTCCAGATAGAGGTGATAGATACTAAGCGCCTTGAGGGGCTTTCGTAGAGAAAAGAAAGCTGTATCCAACTGTAGAATTGACAATCGACAGAAGTTAGAGCGCATCATACATTTCAGAAACACTATACAATGACCTTGTCCTCGATGGGCAAGCATCGAGTTTTTCGAAATTCTCCCATTTTTCCTAAGACAATTTCAATAAAATGCTATACTAACTGTGAAAAACTGTGTAGAAAAATACGCTCCTTCACACTAGATATGTCAGAAAAAATTCAGTTTGGCGGCAGATTTGTGGTTCTACCCGACAGTGTTCTCTACTTTTTGGTAAAAATAATTTTGTCTCGACAGGGTAAATGATCTATAGCGTCTGAATGCCAATGGAAATCCACTACCTTTTATCAATTCTATTCTTTCAGGTAAAATTAAGCAGGAATCTTTGTCAATGGCGATTTTGATGCATTTATGGACGATGGGCGTGGAAGAAAACGAGTTGATTCGTTTTTTGATGAATATCCAGAACTGGAGACAGAAGCTAAATTATTTGTAGCTGATGCTTGTTCTAAAAAATCTTCCGATTTTAAAGCTATACACATGGCTAATTTTATTGATTCATCTTATTATACATTACTAAACACGAGTAAATGTCAAAATGAATTAATTCGATCAGAAAGAATGTGTCGACTTGATCTGAGATGATGGGGGTATAGGCTCGATCTGAATACACAGAGACCATATTATGAAGGACATGACAGGTGTGCCGATACTGATGGCACGCTTCGATGATTCTCCTTCGTTCTCTTTCTGTTCTCTTTCCATTGTTCTTATATAGCTCTTTCTTGTCTCTCTTCTATCTCTCTCCTATATATACGTGTGTTATGTATGAAATTGGGAGACGACTAGAGATGTCAGATGACACAATACACCATCATGTCGACGGGCATAGGCGACACTCTCTAGTTTTGTCGTTACAATCTGGATAACTTGAAGTAGCCTAATAAACACCATTGTCGAGAGTGGCACAAGCTACTCCAACCCAAGTTGTTCGTTACAACAGGCCTGATGTATTAAATTATCGAAAAGAATTTCTAGAATTTTTTTTATCTAAAACAAAATCATTACTATTTGTTCGCTCCCGGTGATCATCTCGATTGGTTAATTCCAACTCAGAAACCAAGAATACTGATTTGTAAATTTAATAGAATTCAATGAAGCACACATTTTTGAATATCTATTTTCTATTTCTTTTAAGGCCATGATGAAAGTACATTTAGATCTGGTGAAGTGACTTCTAGAAGATGGATGTCAAATGAAACAGCACCTTTCTTTTCGAAAGGGAGAGGACGTTCTTTAAGGCCCCCTCCCCCTCCAAAAAAGTCGATTTTCATCAAAAAATTGAAAATTGAGATAACACCATGGGATGATAACCCATGTTCTACTCTTTCAGAATCACTATAGTTTTTTTCTCAAA
>OENM01000999.1:7373-30676 GCA_900239745.1 Rotaria magnacalcarata
CGTTTTGATTTTCCAAAGGTCTTCACCTTATCCAATAATGTATGCTGAGCTGTTTAACAGTACTTCCACGGTTAGTTTGGCGGAGTTAGCTGGTCACTCTAGAATTCGAAAAATGATATACCCACAAGGGAAAATCACAAAAGTACTCATTTGACAGGTAATGCAGCGGCTGAAAAACAATCCAAAACGCACTACCATCCCAGTAGCAGATGTCCTCAGGTATCCAACCGACTATAAAAAGGATTTTAGCTAGTGTAAATAACAGAAAAGCCTTTTTTGAAGAAAAAAAGGCCTTTTTAAGACCTTTTAATTGCAGGAAACGCCCTGTTTCAGTCGTTACAACGCGAAAATGCCGTTCGGTAAACGAAACGCGTTCTGTAAGCTCCTAGATGCGGGAAAATAGCGTTGAAAGGTGTTAAAAGCTGAAAAGAAACGTTCAAGGACTGTCTAAGGGCTTTTCTGGGATTTTCTTCGAATTAAAGTTTTTCACGTTTTGTTGTTCGAATAGTCTTCGCCTTAACGGATAGCCTATGCTCAGGCCTACAGCGGTGGTCCCACGGTCAATATGGCGGTGTTAGCATGTCACCTTTCACTGCGAAAGACGATGTCTCCACATAGGAGGATCGGAAAAGCACAGATTTTACGTGGACGGGAGGAAGTGAAAAATGATTAGAAACGCGCTGTCACGGATTTGAAGACGGCTTTGGGGCTACTCATTTGGTAAGTGTTTGGTTTTATCAGTTATAACTCAGGAAAGGGTTTTTCATAGGTGAAATGGCTTTGTAAGCGCGCATGGATAGTGTTGTAAAGCAGCGGTTTTGAAGGGAAAAATTAGTTTATCCTAATATGACAGTTGGTTTCGGGACCGTATCTCATAGGTTTGTTAGCTTTGCATTGTGTAATTGAATAAGTTGGCAGCTTTTTTTCGGTCTCGAAAAGGGTCTCTAAAAGTTTTGTTCGAGATGTTTGGCGAAGCCGCTTTTAAATCCAAGTTTGGGGATTGCCGTATGGGAAGGCGTTTCAAGATCTTGTAGCGACGTTCATCTTTTTCGAAGTGGTTGGCATGTATCAATGGATTGTTTTCCGGGAAAATTTTCCATTGTGCGGCTTTTTCTCCAGCTGTGTGGAGAAGAGTTTTTGTGATATCCACATGTGTGGATTACTGTTTTGATCAGTGTTTTAAGACCCTGTTTTGAAGTTCACCTTTTTCGAGGTGGTTGGCATGTACCAATGGATTGTTTTCCGGGAAAATTTTCCATTGTGCGGCTTTTTCTCCAGCTGTGTGGAGAAGAATTTTTCGATATACAAATGTGTGGATTTCGCGCCGAAAATGTTTGATGCGTTCTGATGTTGATGTGCACTTTCTAAGGGGGTGTATTTGATCAGTTTTAAGGCAACTTTTGTGAAACAATATGTTTCGAGGAATATCTCTCCAAATGTGTGGAGAAGCTTTTTTTAAATCCAACTGTGTGGATCGCTGCAAGGGAGAGTCTTGGAAGCCCTTTTATTGAAGTGCACCTCTTTGCAGGTTGTTGATATAAATCAAAAGACGCTTTTCTTGAGAAAAAGCTTCCGTAAGGCCTCTGAAGATGTGGGTTTAAATGAGCTCTTGAAAGGCTTTGCTTAAAAAAAGCCTTTCAAAGGCCTTTCCTGAAAGACCGTTTTTAAGGACTTTCGCAGTAGCTAGTGAAGGGGTTTTGTTTGATGCACTTGCGTGAATTTCTTATGGGACGTTAGTCACGATGCACGACGATGAAAAACGGCCGGAAACGTTGGGTTTTACGGCCGTAATGTGGCACGTATTTCGTCGTATACTGTTGAAGTATACGATCGTTTACGGCACGGCCATATACGGCCATAATACGGTACCTACCAAACGGGTGATTTACGGGCCGTATACGGTCGTATGTATGCCGTTTACCGTCGTATACGTTAACGTATACGGCTGTATACGACCGTTTACGGTCGTCGTTTTGCTCGACCTGGGTAGGTCCAATTTGCATTAAGAATTTCCAACAATTCGCTAATCAAGCTTAAGATGTACTTACCAAGATCTGCCATAGTTGCCATGTAAAGAATAGAACGATCCTGACAGGATCGATGTGTAATACCAAACTGAATAGAAATGGCTTACTATCACCATGCATCGCAGCGCTCGTCAGGATTCCAGCGAAAAAATTATTTGCAAGGGACGCCCCCCTCAGGGATTTATCAGGACACTGCGATGTATGACTACCACTCTCGACAATTATGTTTATTATCTACTTCATTCTATCCAAAGTGTAACAACATTATACATAATACACGTGTATATAGGGGAGAGAGAGAAAGAGAAAGGAGAAAGATGTATTAGAACAATGAGAAGATAAAAGATACAGAAAGAAGAAAGATCAATGAAGCGTTCTACCAATAGCTACGCAAAGTGTAATTAATTTCTTGTTCAATTACTCAACTTTGTCTCCTGCATAGTTTTCACAAAAACTGCGGGTAGCAAAAGATAAGGAATTTCAAGAGTTCCACATACGAAAGTTTTAATCAGCTCCTATTGTTGGGTATTAACAAAACCTTTATTCGTCCAACTTTCATTTGCTATAAAATTCATGATGTATTCTACTTGAGATTATAACGAAACCTGTTGGAATAATATTATTCATCACTCTGTAATTCAAGATGAATATCCTACGATAAAGTCATCAATATCAACTGCATTTGGATGCTTGAGAGGTTTATAGGTAAAGAGTTTGCTATATTCGATTAGTATATTCCGAAAATAACAAATACGAAAATATTCAAAAANCATATAATGGAATCTTAAGCTGCCCTAACCTGAAAAAGAAATACAGGCAGAATATCCACCAAGACGAATTTAAGACCGCTAAAAACAAACTCTGTTTAACCAGCAAAATTAAGAAAGAATTCTTAACAGTTCAAGCTTTTTTCTGATTAGATGTAGTCCGAAATCTTTGATTTGAAACCTTTTTTTTATCATTGCACGAAGTAGTTCGGGACCGAATCCGTGCTTTTTCGGAACATCAAAGGGATCTTGCCGTGTGCCCGACGGAAGATTCTTTAGAGGTTTCGTAGAATACCTATGTTTTAGGGTATTCTTTCAAAATTTTCGTCCTTATATCTCCACTAGAGAAATTTGAAAAAGAAAATTTGAAAAATTTAATTCAAAATCGTATATCTGAGATTCAGGATAATGATATTTTTTATTAGAATGATTCATTTGCTATTCGAGAGAACTTCAATCGTGTAAATTTTTAAAAATTTGGTTTGTATTGTGGCAAAATTTTTGACCCTAGTCTCTGTAAAATTAAAGCTTCCAGATAGGTAGCGCATGTTGGAAGAATCCTCTCGCTTTAGGTTTTTGTTAAAAAATATTTTTTTGCGAAAAATCAACTAGCATAACTAATCTTTTTGATTTGCTCGCATCTATAACCCAGCGGGGCACCGTGCGCTTCGGATCTGACAATTAAGTGTGGGCTGGTTCCGACTTCGGGTGCGGGTCTTGCAATTGTGATTCATATATATATATATATAAGAACATTTTGTTAATCTGTTTTTAGCTTTTGTTCATTTTATTGAACAATATTAAACTTCTGGATAAAAAAGTAGACAATTTTGTTACCCGATTATGAAATAATTGCTGGACAGTTTCAGGTGTACCGTGCAATTCCGGATATTGGGAGCATTGAGCATTCAGATTCACGTTCAGAAATTTTGATCGATCGGCTTCGATTCCGAAAATTTCAATTACTCGGATCCTGGCCAGGGCCGCTACGAAAAATATTTCAATTATTCGGGCATTAGCTGAGTCCGGGTGTATAAATTCTTGAAATATAAGAGCTGCATCCGTGTCTCGCATTTGTAGTATTATATTCAAGCTATTTTTGTAGACGGAACCAACGTTGGTGATCATATGATCAAATTTGAAACAGTTAATCGGATATTCAGTTACATTCAAACCCATTTCGACTATACTTGTGCATACGTAGACTGGCGTCGTCAAAAGCGCAAACAACATATTTTGCTCGTTCATGTACAGTCTAAGATCACCATATCGTTACCCACCTTTCCCTGTGTTTTCTACCATCATTTGATAGATCTCGAAACTCGCTATCGAATCATATATACATAACAGCGGACCGACACTGTTATCAAAATCTTTCGCGAGAAACATCATCGTCGGTATTCACCTTTACTAGATTTTCTTTGTATGATATACGAGCGGTGTTAAACAGAATTCAGTATCTTTTCTCATGTGTTGCCGCACCATCGGAGAGAGCGTGAAAAGGGCTACAATTTGACGGGTAAACTAATATATGTATGAACTAAAATAATTTAAATATTTCATTAAAATGTTTGACTCCCAAAAGAAACTACAGTGAATTTTAGTGTAATAGAAAAGTAATCCAAATGGAGTCTAGATTTGATATAATGGCTAAATGTGGCTTAAGATGGCGATGCAGTTTAAGGGCCCCCCCCTCAGAAAAAACGATTCTTCGAAAAAAATCCGAAGTTGAGTTTTTATCATAGGAGGATGCCCCGTGATCTCCTCTTTCAGAATATATATATAGGTTTTTGAAAAACGGTTAAGCTTTGACACAATTATGGAAGAAATGCTCTCACTCTATTCTCAAATTTTTGGTATTTTCGCACTTTTGACGAAATTTTTCGTTTTTTCCGTTTCCATCGATTGATAGGCTATTAGTTTGAACGAAACACCTCTACATCAACCAAGACACGCCTAGCAACGCTTAAGATCATGATTACATTATGTTTGCGCTCCATATGACAGATTTAGTTTATATGTACTTTGCGGAAACCTACATATTTTTGAGAAAATCGAGTTCTCTATATCTCTCAAGATGACTCATTAGTTTAACGTACAAGAAATATCGTGAAGTTACTTTATAGAAACCCTATATTGTCGAGAAATGATAATAACAGATGAAAAATGGAGAGAACTGAAACATAAATTAAACGCGAAACAGTTCAATGAATGCTTTAAGATTGAAGACAATGTCTGGTTTTTGTAAACAGTTGTTGTCATCGATGTCTGATGGATATAAACATCTAATAATTTGTTTGGCTAATGGGGGTAGTTCATAGATTTCTTTTTTTTTGCTTTTAGTTTTTGTTGTCGAATACCAAAAATTAGCTGGTTTAGCTTGTTATAAGTTTCTTGTCGATGTTTTCGATCATGAGGCAATTCGAGTGGATTTGGTTTAATTGTCAGTGCTAATGATGATAATGGTAGATTGAGTAGATTTTCGTTTGCTGCCATTCATAATGTTGACAATGACCTTGTTAAAGATTTTGTCGTGCTAAAAAAATGTACCAACGAGAATGTGAGATGTGTAGCATATAACCCGATGTGTCTTGTTACTGAATGCTATCGAAATAAGTTCAATTTTGTTAAATTTACCTCAATACCGATGTGTATCCACATATCAACCATGAACAGTAGCATACAAATACATGTCTTACTCGAGAAACAAAAGAGCAATAGCACTTGGTGATGGTAGATGACGTTAGCTGACTTCATTTGTAGCACGCTGTATGAGGTATAACACGATACGTTGGAAATATTCCATTTTAAAATCAGATTTTTAAAGTTTTAAATGAAAAAAATAATTTCGAAAACTTCTTTAACGTTTTTCTCAAAACATGGTTTTCAAACAGTAAAGCTGAAATAACTACAGCTTCGCTCGAGTTTTGCTCGATGTTTTTTTTATTTTAAAGGTCTCAACGAGAGTAAACTTTTCATCGAACGGATTTTTCATACTAGATTCCTGGACTGAGAAAAGTTCGATTTACTGCGTTTTTGGTGCCTAATTTTAGAGTCATACTGAATGAAATACTTATAAAAAATGAGTAGAAGCGAATTTCAAAATTTTGTTCGATGAAAAGTTCCATATAGAGGCTAGCTTAAATTTAAAACTGATCTGACCTCGATAGTTCTTATAGTTATCAAGTTATTTCGATTCTTGTGGAAGCTATAAAACAAGTCGTAAGTCTAGTTTAGTAAGATATACAGGACTGAAATTTTTATCACAAGCGTTTCTCACTAGGACCATTCATTCCTGAAAGTTTCAGCCCAAACAAATCGTTCCAAGTGGCAAGTCGATTCTGGGGTGGGAGGGGGGGGGGGCTTAAAAACTAGCATACTGAAAACGAAAAAGTCGAGTTTAGGAAGGGGCCGACTTCAACTGTTAATATATCGTGTCCTTCGTTAGCAATACTTTCTCTCGCGAAATATTTCCGAGACTCAACTTGCGACACTATAATTCACAACGCATATATGCGACACATTCTAACTAAGAGTGCAGAAAATGCTATAAATGACACGAAACATATATTACATGTTTTTAGCTAATAACACTGTTAATAATGATAATAATAATGGCGACAACAATGATGAAAATAATAACGATAATGATAATAATAAGAAGGGTCTTGATAGTCATACTACAAATAGTGATGAGTGTGAGTCATGGATATATGAAAACGTGCACACAGAACTATTAGAAACCTTGCAAGCAGATATCACTAAAGTTCGATGTACGAATCTTGAGAAACATGGTACCTATCTTTCCGTTCAAGATTTCTCAAGGAATTAACAGAAAAAGAATAGGATTGTCAACTACCCACGGAAAAATATTTAAGTAGATACCGCTGTTAGACGCGGTTTTTGATAATGACCGCGGTTATATCGTTGGAAACCGCGGTGTGCGAAATAAACCGCATTTTATCGCGGTATGTTATACCGCAATATAGGTTTACCGCGGTATGCTCTAACGAAACCGCCATGTAGTTACCGCTGGAAGGCGCGGTTTGAAAAAAACTTGGTGATATCTAGATTATTTGCGGTATTTAAGAATCACTATCTTTCGCGATATTATATATTGCGACCTTGTTATTACAAATCGCGATCTCCATGCATTATTTCCAAAGATATCATTATTCAGAATAATATAGTCTTAGTATATTCTGAGACTTTTTATGTAAGTGCTGTCATAATGAGATATCACAACAATTATGATACATATAGTCATGATTTCATTAAAAAAATTCTGCTTGAATTTAAGTTCTGTTTTCTTCTGCTTGAGAAATGAAACAGATTATAAGCTGATAATTTCAAAAATAAAAATATAACATTTTTTCATCAAACCTTAATAAACTTTATATCTATATTCATTTTGTATGATAATATTAAAAAAATTAATTCCAAAAGTCGAATTACAGAGAAAATATTTTAGAATCATATCAGGCCTGAATAAACATCATGTAAAGTTACGATTATATTAAATTGAAAATATAGACAAATATATATTAAAATATTAGTCAGATTTTACTCAGATAAATATTTCTGATAGGATTCACAAGGTAGTGAAAGTTCAGACGTAAAAATACACGGAATTCCATCATTTCGATTGATAAAATCGATATATATGTCAAATAGTAATCTTATCTGTGTTTTGACATATAGATTTGTAAATGTCGTAGGTCATTCTAAGATCCGAGTTTGGACTAGTCCAATGTCGGATTTGGGCAGCGATATCCGTTGAAACCTCCACTGCTACCTTGACAGTGGTTGGATTAGTTTTTCCTAGGAGAACTGGACAAAAACAATAGTATTCCAGATAATACAAGTGTTGATGGAGAAATTAAAGTAGGATTCAGGAAGTTATGGATAAGCTTCTATAGAAGAGCAGCTTCTATGGAAAATCAACCATAAGTGTTTGAGTCCATACTAATTTCCATCGTTGATGATTGCAATACCTGAAACGCCATGGTCTCAACACATTTTGCCAATCAGAATTCCAATTCAACATGTGTTTGAGGTCTAAGAGAGGTTTTAACGAAATTTTTTTTCTCAATCTGACATTGGGCTAGTCCAAACTCAGATCTCAGAATGGCCTAGGCCAATCCAAGATTGGCCTGAATCCGAGATTGGCCTACGACATATATATACTGAATTACAAGAGTACTTCAAATAATTAGACTTTTCAGTACCGCACGATACCACAATTTCTCAACTATAGATTCTGATAAATTTGTGCTTTCCTCCAGAAAGAATTTTATTAAAATATATTATGTTTATACGTTAATAATCATGACTAAGTTATAAACCAATAAATTAGATTTTGCAAATTATATACAGTTCATCAGCAAAATGAATCTATTAGGAAGTTTGATAAAATTATAAATATCGTATAAATTACTAGTAATTCTAAGATTCTTATAAATTTGCTAGTAAACATAAGTCTAAGATTTTTCACTACTGATCAGAGAGACTATAATATTTAATATTAGTATAAACATCGCCATATGGCTCAATCGAATTAGTGGATTGCAATGACACGGTAAGAAGTTCGAATCTAGCTAGAGGAAAAAATAAATAAATAGATAGTGGTATTAAATGAGTTGACCGCGGTATTCAATCGCTGCATTGAGATCGAAGATATGTCGCGAACATGGAAAATCAAGGATTACCGCATAGATGCCAGGTATCATATACCATTATATGATGAATTAATTTTTTTTCAAAAATCGTTAATAACTGCAGTTTGAGGATACCGCGGTTTTGAGTGGTGTGAAAAAACCTAATAAACGGTCTGACTTTCGCGGTTCTTAATAACCGCTGAGAGTCGCAACTGGTAAACCGCCAATAACCGCGGTTTCGATTGAAAAATTTTTCCGTGGGTATGACCAGCATCAACTTACCAAATACTAACAATGATGAAGTAGTGAAAAGTTAATCAACCCCGCATTATCTATTTCATTGAATTCCATGTGACTACCAGATATATTCATGTTCACATCATATGAGAATATTGTTGAATAGCTTGGTCATTTAAATACTTTTGAACTAAAGCTCGTCCATTTGACCCAATGTATTTTGCTTTTCTGTCGTTTCTTGCTATCTCTCGCGTGAGGTTATAAAATGAAAGTTCACTACCTTTTGCCTTAAATTCAATAATATTAAAGTCATGTTTTAATAAATGGTACCAATATTCCTGCCATCCACAAAAATTCGCGTAAATGACTGGAGAACCACAAAGTAATAAATATTTAAGTCTGCTTGAATAAGACCAATCTTCTTGATGGAGCAAATATTTATATTCGGCATATTGATATATTGTTTTGAAATTATCAGAATAAAAACGGCTGCGATTACCAGGATTCCAATCAATAAATTCAATATCTAATAAAGAATCATTCCTTCTTTCACCAATTTCTGTTAGCCACTGACGTTCACCAGTGCGAGCACCACGCCACATTACTTTTCTCATGCGTTCCTCCCATACAACTTTGTCAGCCATTTTCGGCAACGTTTCCAGAACTTTCCGCCACCTACCAATGAATGGTGCTGTAAATACCCACAATGTAAAACAGGGAATGAGAATAATTCCATCCGGATGCAAACCCCATGTCGGTNATGTTTGCTTTAAATTCTATGATCTTTATTGTTCAGCTATTCGTTGTGAAGAGCGAACTCTTCTAACTTGTGCTTGGTGCAAAAGACACCTTTGTTATTATCATTTGATTGAAGATCTACATCTTCATTTGTGATAGTCTATTTTTTTTATGTGAAATAAAATCATAAACTGATAATCTATAAATTATTATAGGAAATTGCCCACTTCTCTCTTACTTTTGTATTAGTAAACTTGCAAAAGCTGGCAGATCTAGTGTGATTCTAATATCATCGATACATTCCGACAAGATTAAAAAAATATCCTTTAAAAACCAAGTGATTATGTAAAACATTGTATGTAAATATTTTTCGTAATATTATGTTTACCTACCAAAATTGTCAATATCTTAAAATTTGATTATCTCGGTCCTGACTCGCTATGGGCACGTAAGATTTAAAATTTGTTAGATTGGCGGTGAGAGTAATAATTTGATCCGAATGCGGTCGATTAACTCGATGAACAATACAAAAGGTTCCATTGTTAGGAAGGGGCGGATTTCAGCTGTTAGTGTGTCCGTGTCCTTTGTTAGCAATACTTTCTCTCGCGAAATATTTCCGAGATTCAACCTGCGACACTATCACTCACAACACATATATGCGACACATTTTAACTAAGAGTGCAGGAAATGCTATAAATGACACGAAACATATACTGCGTGTTTTTAGCTAATAGCACCATTAATAATGATAATAATAATGACGACCACTATTATACAAATAATAACGATAATGATAATCATACTACAAATAGTGGTGGATGTGAGTCATGGATATATAAAAACGTGCACACAGAACTATTAGGAACCTTGCAGGCAGATATCACTAGGGTTCGACGTACAAATCTTGAGAAGCATGGCACCCATCTTTCCGTTTAAGATTTCTCAAGGAATTAACAGGAAAAATAATAGGATTGTCAACTATGATCAGCATCAACTTACCAAATACTAACCATTATGAAGTAGTGAAATGTTAATCGACCCGCATTATCTATTTCGTTGGATTCAATGTGACTAACGTATATATTCATGGTCACATCATATGAGAATATTGTTGAATAGCTTGGTCATTTAAATACTTTTGAACTAAAGCTCGTCCATTTGACCCAATGTATTTTGCTTTTCTGTCGTTTCTTGCTATCTCTCGCGTGAGGTTATAAAATGAAAGTTCACTACCTTTTGCCTTAAATTCAATAATATTAAAGTCATGTTTTAATAAATGGTACCAATATTCCTGCCATCCACAAAAATTCGCGTAAATGACTGGAGAACCACAAAGTAATAAATACTTAAGTCTGTTTGAATAAGACCAACCTTCTTGATGGAGCAAATATTTATATTCGCAATATTGATATATTGTTTTGAAATTATCAGAATAAAAACGACTGCGATTACCAGGACTCCAATCAATAAATTCAATATCTAATAAAGAATCATTTCTTCTTTCACCGATTTCTGTTAGCCATTGACGTTCACCAGTTCGAGCACCACGCCACATTACTTTTCTCATGCGTTCCTCCCATACAACTTTGTCAGCCATTTTCGGCAACGTTTCCAGAACTTTCCGCCACCTACCAATGAATGGTGCTGTAAATACCCACAATGTAAAACAGGGAATGAGAATAATTCCATCCGGATGCAAACCCCATGTCGGTTTATAGTTCGTTTTTGAAAATCCAAAGACAGGTACTTTGTGTCGCATTTTATTGAGCTCTGCTGATTTCAAATTTACTGCATCTTCTAAAATGATCTCTACTTTCTAGTAAGTTAGGACATACAGGTTTAAAGAAAAATCGAAATATTTTGTCTTTGGAAAAGCTTCGACTTTTATAGTGTTTAAATATCTTCCACAGACATTATACATGCATGTGAGTACCAAATCACTCAACCAGCTGCTTCTTTTAGTAGGTGTGCACGGAACTATAGGGATTATGTATTTAACATATTTTTGCATTAGGAGGTTTAGTGAGCTTTCGATAATATTTACATGCTTATCAAAGTGAGTGGATTTTTCAAAGTAAAAGTCGGCTGTTTATCTGAGGAACGACTTTTCTAAAATAAAGATACACTGTTGACTTTTTTCTATATAAAATAAGGATTTTCAAGTAGTCTTTTCATGTAGAAGGAGGTTGTTCGATGGAAATTCATCGTAGTCAACCGTAGATAGTAGTTTATTGGACGTTGAAACAACACGGATTCGGTAAATCTTAATTCGTCTCAATACGAGCATTAAAATGGTAATCTTTGAATAATGAAAAATTTTTAATTTAAAAAGCATATTAGCGCAGTGTCTCGGAGTTCAAGTGTGGAACTCAGTTATATCCTTTAGACACACTAAACTAATTCAAAATCGCTTAGCTGAAAAATCTTTCGTAAAAATGTAACGTATTCTTAAGACTTGCAGTTAGGTTATTACAAGGTTGCTTATGTCTGTATTGAATCGATGACTTTCTTTGGAATAATCTGCAATAAAAAGAAGTAGAAATAACAGCTTTAATAGTTCAGTGTCTATTCGATAAGATTATGAACTCTCTGTTATATGTGATGTGGATGGATTGAAGCCCTAAAACTCTAAATTTTAAATTACAACTATGTTTTGTTCAAGAGTATACGCAAGTCACACGATGATGTCGACACACTGCTACTGAGACGATCTTGTCATTAAAAACTAATATGTACTTTTTCTTAGAGATTCATGAATCAAAGCGAATATTTCACCGAAAAGTGATTTGTTATGTACAATCATTGTAGAAAACAAATCGCTTCCGGGAAAAAAGTGTAATATGGCACCATAGAAAGTTTTAGCAGGAACGTTGAATTTTGTTTAGGGTTTCACTCGGCTACTACTAAATTACGAGAGACTCTGGATAATTCGTAGAATCGATTCATATGAAAGATAGTTAAAGTATGCAGAATAATTTCATATCGTACCTTTTTTTTCATGCTGAACTTTCCCCAAAGATGGTTCGAGCACGATTGGTTTGAACTACTTTGAAAAGGTATGTATAGCAGACAAAACAACTAGAGCTCGTTTGAGTTCTCTCACAATTTCATGACATCTTCGGAATATCATTCAAATTAGTGAAATACCAGCAATATTTTATTAGTTCCATGTGCTGCATATCAGTATCGCTCAATGTTTCACAACAATCAGATCTTTGTGGAGAAATTATGAAAAGCCCTTATGCTGAGAGATTTCTGACTAAGCTACTCGATTTCTTGTGTTTGATAAGGGAAAATGTGCCTAACAATCAAAAACACAAGCAACTTAAATCATTTCACTATTAAACTATTGAATCTTTTGCTTGCCATCAATTTAGCGTACTTCATTTCTACGGTTAGCGTGGATTAATGCGAGCGACTATTATATATAATGTAAAAGATATCTATCGTATCGCCATCAACATTCTGACTCAATTTTGTTGGATTTCGTAGCTTTTTGGTCAAAGAAAAAGAACTTCCGAAGACTAAATAGCTCTTCATTTGGGGTGCAGCATTCACACTAATATTAAATGCTCAAATGGTTAACATAAAGAAAATACAGATACAATTTTATTTTGATTTTTTATCAAAAAAACTACTTCAAGAAATATTAAGAGTAATCCCTATATGCTTTCAAAATCTCACTGGAGTTAGTCATAGCGACTTTTTAAGAAAGCATTCATGAGATCAGAGAGGGAATGACGCACACGCCAATATTTAGATTTTGGTTGCCACATATCCATTTGAATTAACAACATGAATAAAACTGTCCGGTAGGATCCTATCGAGATTCAAATTAGATTGCGTAAAACCAATTGATTTTCCGATGGGGTCCATCTATCGGAGCTGCAAACCGAAGAAAATCTTGCACCACTAAATCTACATTTAAGGTTCTTGGGATCTTGCACAGTAAAGTTAGCTGGAGCCGAATCTTAGCACCGTCTACTTACTGTCAACAAAAACACTGTTTTGCTATCTAACCAGTGCTTCGAAGATTATAGAATTCGAAATGGGAAATTTTTTCAATATCATATACTAAATTATAGACACTGAATAGATAAAAAAATCAGGTACTTGAAATAGCGGGTGTATCAAAGTAAATGCCCTCTTAGGATTTTCCAGATATCTTTTTAATTTTTATTCTCTAGACTTCAACTTTTCTCCAATAGATTTCCCATTCAATTCTCTACGAAACAGGCACTGCAACATTTTCTATTGAAAGTTAAGCGAAAATGTTTTATGCAGCAGCTTCGACGCCTACAGTAGTACCAACTTTCACGGCAATTTAAAAGCAACAGAATTTATTATTTTCATCCAATTCTAGCTACAAAGAAAGAGAAGTAAAAAATTTTGGATTAATTTGAGTTGTGCTATTCCTCACGAGGTAGTTCAAAATGCATCGAAGTCAAATTAAAGATCGAATAAAGCTATATTTTAAGAAACTTATACAAACTTACTAAAATCGGATAATTCGATCGAACTGAATCGAAAAAAAGAAATCAACTGTCAATTTTGCCACTCAATCTGATACGACATTCATTTCCCATTAGAATGAGAATTAGTCGAATCCATAATATGCTATTTTGTCTTAATTATGCCTCTTTCTCCAAGAGGACGGAAACTTCAGATTGAAAGAGTTAAAATTTTGAAAATCTGGAAAAGTATATATATGTTAAGTATGCCGCAAGGGCAACATGAAAATTTTCCAACTATGACTAATCAGCTGAACTTTTAAAGGACTAGCAGATAACTGTGTCGTTTGATTTTTGTCGTTACTACCCGATGTAGAAGCCTGAAGAAACAACTTTTGAGCGTTGGAAGTTGACCCTTTTGTAGGTGTCGAAGCTTGTATTTAAAATCTGCTTGCCGGAGGCGTCTTTGGACGTCTGCAGGGTTCCACTTCTGCTAACAGAATGTGGGAGGTGCCCCTGGGCTGCCGGTGGCCAAACCGTCTCTCTTCTAGGTTAGCCACCTATTAATGGGACATTAAACTCATCTGGCTAATGAACAAGATCAAAATCAGTGCATTAACGCACGTAAAACAACGTTCTTCGGTGGATGGAACGTATGATCATGTTTTTGTCTAACGAAGAAAGAATTTATCGTCAAACAACTAAAGAAACACCATATTCAAGTAGCAGCACTAAGTGGAACAGCAATGTATGATTGTGGAACAACAACTGTTGATGATTATACCCTCATCTATTCTAGACATTCAAGTAGTGACAAAACTCGTTCAGCTCATGGAGTAGCCATTTATCTCAACAAGCAAGCAACTACAGCGTGGAAGAACCTTGGTTCAACTTGGGAAGCTGCCAATGAACGTATTCTCATGGTTCTACTGGCATGCAAACCAATCAACGTTTCCGGCATCGCCGTTTATGCACCTATCAACTCGAAGAATCAACAAATGACCAGCACAACATCAGATCCCTTCTATGCCGATCTACAAACAACTTTGGATAAAGTGCTAAAAAGTGATATGGTTCTCATCATCGGTGACTTTAACGCACGAATTGGTGTACAACAGCACACAACCAGTCGAAATGTAGTTGGTCCTTATGCAGTGGATGCAATAAATGAAAATGGCGAACGTCTGTTTGACTTCTGTTCCCTGAACAATCGAGTCATATCCAACACATTCTTTCAACATAAACCTATTCATCAAAAAAGTTGAATGCACCCTGGCAGCAAGACCTGACTGACGCATGTTGAATTATGCTTTCGTCAACAAACAATTTCGTTCGAGTATCTAAGAAGTCGAAAAAAAGTGATCAAAGCTCAACTACACCGCATCGATCAAAAGAATCTCAAGAACGAACAATGCAAGCTAGCCTTTCAAAGCCAATTGAATGCTCGTCCTCAACAGCAACAAACATCATCTCAAACAATAGACGGCAAGTACAACTCTTTCATCGACTACGTACATCAAGCAAGTGGAGCAGCTTTTCAACAAGATAGAAATAGTGGAAAACAAAAGGAATGATTAACAGGCGAAATTCTCGACCTTGTTAATAAAAAGGCAAAAGCCTTTCTCGACTGGCAAAAATTTCGTGGTACTACTCTCGGATCAAAATACAACAAGAGCTATCATCTACTTCGAAAATCTGGCGACAAAGAAAATTGAAGCAAGACAAGTAGAATACTGGGATGAACTTAGTGTTGAAGTTGAAAACGCCATCAAGCAACAGCATACTCAATGATTCGCCGTCTAAGAGGAGGAAAAGCCAAAATTGAAGATCTTCCTATATTTGACAAAGATGGAGAAATACTAGCCAACTCAAAAGAAAGATTAGATCGATGGAAAGACTATTTCAATGGTCTTCTGAATGTGCCATCTAATTTACATCCGTTGACAATCCAGCAAATTATTCCTGCTACAATAGATCCAAACGAACAACGACGACAAGACAAAGCACCGAGTCTCAAGGAAGTTCAATGTGCAATCAAGCAAATGAAAAACGGCAAAGCGTCTGGAAACAATGGAATTTCAGCAGACATCATTAAAGCTGGAGGTCTTCCTATGGTCAAATGGCTTCATGAGATCTTCGTGGGTATATGGGGAAATGAAACAATAGTTGAAGACTGGGCAACAGCAATCCTGATTCGCCTCTACAAAAACAAGGGTGACAAAAAGATTTCTGACAACTATCGTAGAATATCTCTCTTGGTAGTGACCAGCAAAATCTTCTCAAGAATTATCCTCAATCGTGTACAAGCCCTACTTGACAAACAACTATTGGAGGAACAAGCTGGTTTTCGATGCAATCCTTCAATAGTTGATCAAATATTCATTCTAAAAATGATCATGGAAAAATCCCGCAACGTCAACAAGCCACTTTTCATGCTCTTCATCGACATTATGAAAGCCTACGATTCGGTCGATCGTGCTCTTCTTTGGAATATATGTCGCCACTACGGTCTTACAGGAAAAATTGTACGAATACTCAAACTACTATATCATGACACCAAAGCTCAAGTTCGAATCAATGGAGAACTCTCTGATATTTTCAACATCAACTCGGAGGTCCAGCAAGGTGGTATTCCTTCTTGCATCCTCTTCAATGTGCTATTCGAATTCATTATTCGTCGTGTCATCGAACAAACTAAAACTCTCGGCATAAGTGGAATTAAATTAGTATATGGAAGCAATGAATTTTTCACTCTGATAATGATCAATATGAAGACCTGGACATTCTACTTTTGATTTATGCCGACGACCTGGTCGTCATGTGTGACAATAGTACCAACTTTGAACTATTTATACGATGTTTCGAACAAACAACCCACGAATTTGGTTTAACAATGAGTCTGAAAAAGAGATGCATTATGTCGTTGAAACAACTAGAACATGATCTTACATCTAACAAAGTCAATAGAAATCAAGAAGTCAACAATTTACACCTGAACATAACCATTCGAAACGAAACAATCGAAGTTGTCGACGAATTTCGATATCTCGGGTGCTACTTCACCAGAGATCAATCGCTCGACAAAGAACTTGAGAGCCGTCTTTCCAAAACCTCAACAGCATTCAATATGCTACGTCATGTCGCATGGTGCAGAAAAATCTGTCTCTATTCAAGCAAAAGTGAGAATTTTTCGTGCTTGTGTTCTTCCTGATCTCCTATATGGCAGTGAAGTATGGTCGATAACAATAGTTCAAGAACAACGTCTCAATACTTTCTACTTCAAGTGTCTGAGAACCCTAATTGGAGTGAATCTAGGCAATCGTATGCCAAATGAACAACTACTACAACTCACTGGTCAACCACATATAAATGATCTTCTCATCACAAATTGTCTTCGTTGGTTCGGTCACGTGAATCGAATGCATACAGACGACAACAAACTGTCAATGGCCAAGAAAGTTGTGTTTTCCTATTTCCCTCGAGCTAACAAGCCAAGAAATATGGGAACTCAAAAACGATGGCAAGATAAAATAACAGAAGATCTCGAAAAATTCAATATTCGCAATTGGCGACGTGAAACACTTGACAAAGACAAATGGCGTGAGACAATCAACAGATTCTCTCATTCAAACAATCCGTCTTCAAACATCTCCGAAGTTGTGCAACAGTACAAGCAAAAAGCTGACAAGCGAAGAGTTGCATCAAATATACCTCCTCCCCCCAAGGTCACTGAAGTTCTAACCAAGCAAGGGTTAAAAACAATGATGGTACATACACATGTCGAAACTCGAAATGTCCAAGAAGCATTTTCAAAGCTCAAGGTATTACCAGACACGTCAAAGCATGTGCTCCAGAATGGTACAAGAAACACAAAACTCCAACAAATTAGTAAAATGAATGTAGTAATTTGAAACAAGGCCCTAGAAACATGCAAGATGAAAAAGCTGAATCTCCTTACTCTATACTACATGATGAATACCACTCAAAGCAGACGCGCAAGGTCTGAAAGTTATATTCAGAAGACAGTAATTGATTCTGTGATTCCACGATGATCAAACAAGAAATCAACCGAATGAACACATTCGCCTCTAGGTGAACACAAACGTTTTTCTTTTTCTTGTCTTTTTGTATATTTTTCTGTGTATTTGTGTATTTTTTGATCTTCATCCTATACCAGTGAGGTAAGGGTATAATGAACTGAACTAAACTGCTTAAAATATTTTCACTTAACTTTGAACCGAAAACCTTGTTGTGCCAGTCTTTTAAAGAATTAAATTGTGGATATTTTGGAGAAAAGTCGAAATTCAGAGAATCATAATTGAAAAAGACATCATCCAAATACTGAGAGAGCCATTTATTCTGGACCACCCATTATTACCAATTATTCATTAACTCTAAATTCCAGTATTCAATTATAGAAGTCATCAAGTTTCAATAATTGAGAAATGTCCACATTAAGGATTTCCTGCATTGAGGATTTCAAGCTTAGAGTATTCAATTACTCTGTCATCATTGCAGATACAACCTTAGATTTAGTCACAATGAAACACACAGACAGGGATATCTTCAGTGTGAGTCTAATAAGGAAGACATATGGGGCTTCCGTAGTGTGGATGTGACTATACTTACCATACTTGAAGCTTGAAAATATCAATAATTCAATACTTGAAGTTTAGTTAAAATTATGAAACTACTGTTGATGGTTTAGAAAATTATAACGATGACTAGACTAGGGGTGGGACTTTCACTTTACTTTAAAAAAAGTTAAAGTAAAACACTTTAACACTTTAACTTTAAAAAAAGTCTAAATTAAATTCGATATATTGATCGAGTATTCGATGATTATTCTTGATTTCTGTCATAATCTCATTTTCGCATCTTTAAAAAATTATTTTTACCAAATACAACGAAATCGAATTGAATAGAGATGTTATTACACATTTTACAATATAGAATGTAAATATAACAGGATTTACTTGTAGTTACGTGATAATACACTTGAGCTTTGTATGGATCACAAATTATCAAATAAAAATAAAACTTTGTGATTTTGATTCAACTACCGGAAAATTAAATTACGAGAACGCGCGATCAGTTATGGAATCTAAGCAAATACCTTTCAACATCAAGTATCCCCATGTATATAGTGAAATTTTCAAAAAGCGTTTAAAGATTCAAATTTTCTGATTCACAAACGTGGAATCTAACATTTAGAAAAATTTTGTTTTGGCAAAATAGTTTTTTCTTGGCTGAAAAAATAAAGTCACAAAAAGTTTTCGTTATCACGTACACAATAACCGATGACGGAGTGATTATTGACCTCTCTAGTACATATTAAAGTTTACTATTCATATTTTTATGCAGAAATTGTTAAAAAACAGGTATCCTTGTCAATTCATGAGTGATCTTGCTTTTATAGAACTATTTCTATTGTATCACGACATAGATGTCATAATACTTTCACACTGGGTATCGTGATTTCGAAGTCATAATACCCATCGAATTCTTTTTGGGGTATTACCTAGGGGTGGCACTTTAACTTTAATTTAAAAATTAAAGTTTAAAGTTAAAGTGCCACCCCTAGTATTACCCTTAGAGTGTCCGCTTTTATATAACTATATGTTTTAAGTTGAGCAATTCGAAGCAGTGCNGATTGTTGACCTTGAGCCTGCTACAAGCATACCTGCGCTTACTATAACAATTCCTGAGGTTGCTAGAATTTAAGTGCCTCCCAGATGTATGCGTTACTTTGTCGGAAAGTTGGTTGGAATACTTTTAACAAGATGAGGCACAGTTGCAGTAACCTCTATAAAGTATCTAACAGTTCAGGTATATGTTCCGGTACCTGTGGTGTGTCTCGAAGGACTCCAGTCGTACTATCAGCAACGTCAGGTAAGGTTCTCGGAAGTCGAGATATAATCTTAACAATCTGATACGTGGTTTCAGCAATTTCACGCATTCTTTTAGAAGCCTCAGGCATTCGTGTAGTAGCGTCCGGTTTGCTTCTAGCAGTGACAAGCTTCCCTCTATCAATGTTTCGTATTCTCATGAATCCATGGCATGCTCCTAGGAATCATAATTTATGGTATGCATTTCAGCCTTAGTAATATGCATGTCTAAATTCAAATTATATAAAATACAATTCAGATAAAATTATATTATTTCCTTTTTCCTGTAACCATACCTGTGCCTTAAGTTTTTCCGAAGTTTTACTGTGCAATATATTCATCAATTATATTCAAATTCGAATTGATCATCTTATGCGAATTTGAGTTGTTTTGGTGTATTTCTTCTAGGATATCGAAGTGGATACCCTAGGGGTAATACACCGAATGTTTATAAAATATGTTTAGCTCGAGAAAATGTAGGCATCTGGTGTAACGGGATTATGAAATCACTCTATCACGACTACCTCGAGCGTTAGCAGCGACAAAATTGTGTATACTGATAAGGAAGAGAAATGAAACTAATTGAAACTTGTATCTAGCCCAAGGGGGAGCAAACTGATTTCTTGATTTCCAGTGATTTCTATGACTGGAAATCAGTTTGTTCCCCTTGACCTCATGCGAAACAAATCTCGACTCGATAGTCTCAAAAATCTGATTATTATTTCAATTTCTTCAGCAGGGAACCGATCGCTTAATTACAACCTTCTTCTTTCATAATATGATTTTCCGATCGTTGAATCAAAATCACAAAGTTTTATTTTTATTTGATAATTTGTGATCCATATAAAGTTCAAGTGTCTTACCACGTAACTACAAGTAAATCCTGTTATATTTACATTCTATATTGTACAATGTGTAATTACATCTTTATTCAATGCGATTTCGTTGTATTTGGTTAAAATAATTTTTTAAAGATGCGAAGATGAGATTATGACAAAAATCAAGAATAATCATCGAATACTCGATCAATATATCGACTTTAATTTAGACTTTTTTTAAAGTTAAAGTGTCAAAGTGTTTTACTTTAATTGAAGTTTAAAGTTTAAAGCGTTTTTACTTTAAACTTTAATACTTTTTAAAAGTTTTTTAAAGTTAAAGTACCATCCCTAGACTAGACCTTTTTAAGGTTCAGTATTACATCCTTTCTAGAGAGTTGATACGAGTGAGTGTAAAGAAAAATGAAACGTTACGCTTTAATTTACAGTCACAACCTGACCCAGGTCCATTCTCATATGCACACACACNCACTCCCACTCCCATCACACATCCACACTCATGTTTCACACCCACATTTACGGCCTATGCTCAAACTCTGGATATTCTAACTTTTGTTTTCGCTTCAGCACCTTAATCGTTACGATATGTAAATTTCTGGTGTCTTTGAAGCGAGAGTGATCAGCTGATATCTATTTCCAATGCGGTCTATTCGCCATTACTATAGCTTGTCTGAATAAATTGAAGATACTTTATGTTCGACTCAATAAGAATAGGATTCAATGACACAGATCATTCTGTTGATTGAGTTCTAATGTGCAAAAGGTAACATTTGAGTTTCTGGAAATTTTTTTCCCGCGCCACGCTTTTAGGTTTCTGATACCTCTAATTCAAGAACGATTTGCTCCGGCGCAAAAAAACTCTCGAATTGAATAAAAAAACCTTCTACCAAAATCAATAATGTCTAATATGCTTTCTTTGTTAAGAAAGTTGGCATATTTAGCGTTATTTTATTATTTTATATTATGTAAATTTAAAATACTAAAATTGCCACGTTTCGTATCTTGATAAGATATTCTATGAGAGATTAACCTACGACGAAGTTAGGCCATCGGATTGTGTCGGATCACCTTAAAATCGGCATAGCTCTACCGGATGTCAACAGGAATCCAGTGACCCGGACTCTGATTAAACTCGACAGGATACTACTAAGCTCTGGTTGGATTCTAACGGTTTCCATTGGATTCCGATAAACCACGATGAAATCCGAATCCGAATCATGGCTACTGGATTTCTAGATCTGGGAAATTAAAGACAAATAGCATGAAAATACAAACAAAGTTTGTCTTTTCTATGGTATTTCGCATATTTTTGTTAGTGTTGTGAAAAAGGGTTCAATCCTTATCTAGGTATTACTATAATACCATTTTTGTTTCGCACCAATATCAATAGTATGACTAATGTCAAAGAAAGGACAAATTTGTTTATATTTCCATGTTATTTATGTTAAATTTAGTGTCTGATAAAGCATCCCACCGAGATGCAAAGCGATACAATTAGAAATTTTGAAATTTAAATCAATTATTAATACTAACTTAAATTAAATTAATTTAAACTTCCAATAAAATAAAATAAAATAATTTAATAATGTTTAAAACCTCTAATATTATTCAGGCCGATAAATTTCATATTCAGTCAAAAAAGGGTTTTTGGAAAAAAACATTATGCATTTCTGAAAGAGCCGAAGACGGGCTATCTACCCATGGTCTTATCTCAATTTCGGAATTTTTGACCAAAATCGACATTTTTTTAGGGAGGGGGCCTTAAAGGCTAATTATAACTACGTACTTACGTAGATGTACGAACATTTCAAAGTTTCCAATAGGTTTAAATGTATCGATAACTTGTTTCAACATTGCTTTCATGCTGCGAGACCTTGTTTGAAAATTCACTGCAGTGCTTCGGTGCACAATATACAATTGGCCATCGATTACTTGGATATGATGGCACTCAGGNCATGCAGCCTCCATGCTTATGATATCATTTTGTGTAATTTTCTCAGTGAAATGTTGAAAATCCAACTTGATTCTGTGATATAGTGTACGATTTCTACTACCATCAAGGGATTCATTAAATAACTCACAAACATCATCTTTTGCATGGATTTTTGTCACGGAGAGTTTTTTCAAATATGAATTCTCACAGTCCAATTGATAGAAATCTTTCAAAATGCTTGATGTTTTATTTCCATAACATTGGAAGCTGTTCTCTGGGCGCACTTGAGACTCATAAGTATAAAATGCGTTCAGATCCTTGCGTAGATTTTCTCCAAAAGTAATAAAAACAATAATAACAAGCATCACACTGAGCATGACGAACAATCTAATTAGTGACACCATTTCCTGAACGAAGAAACGACATTAGTATATTTGCACTTTTTGTAAATTATTTTATATGATAGTCTGCATAGTGAATCAAAATAAAAACCTTTTCCTCTCGTGTTGTCGCTCGACTAAGTTATCACCTCTCTGCAAATCATTTTGCTGAGAAAGCTGATTGTACAATCCCGACGAAATTAAACATGGGGCATAGGATGTAAATATTTTTGATAACTATCTGAATACTGCTCTGTTTTGTGCCTACCGTAGCACATATATGTATCATGTGTTATTTTACAATCTAGAAATTCAAGTAGAAAATACTTCATACATATTTCACTGAGATGATACTTATAGATGATCTTCGATAGGTCCTTGAAACCGAC
>OENM01001000.1:0-23378 GCA_900239745.1 Rotaria magnacalcarata
TCTGAAAGTTTCAAGCGATTTGAAGATACTTGTGTATATTCTGGTAGAGACCCCATGGAAATACCCTTTTATATCTAACTAAAACTTCACTAACAACCCGAAACCAGTATATGATCACTTTGTGGATGATTTTTCCTTTTGAACTATTGTGTATTTTGCACTTAGTATTAAACAATTTCTCAGGCAGCCCACTAAATAGGAGAAAGGAAAAATGTTGTTTAAAACAAATGTCACTATAATACAACAATTTGTCCAAAACATATGATTATACACATTAAAAGTCTTTTTCGTCTAAAGTACGATTTGAGTTGCTTGTTTGTGGATTATTATTTCCCTAGAATTAGATCATCACAATATTTCTAGGATACTTTCAAAGTTTGACATAATCGGAAATGTACCTGATGTGAACTCAGTTCTTACGGTTGGCATGATTTTAACAAACGCTACATTTATGTTGTTTATTCGAAAAAAAATTAAAAGATGTTCATTTGTAAACCGGCAGATTTTAACAAAAATGAAAGCACACATACATATATATCCCAACGCGAATACTAACTATGATCACGATTGGCATCATTGGTCCCGCTTTACAAAAAGGGATCGAGCTAACTATTCTAATATCGCATGACATTTATATCATGCAATTTATTTGAAAAAAACAAGCATACTAACGTCATCAATATTGATTACTTATTGAATGAATTTACATCAACACAGAGTTTTCTGTATCAATGTTTATCTTTCCAGTAAGTGATACTGATAAGAATGAATGATCTGTAATATTTATAGTATCGACCAATCTTTGTGTGTCACACAATTTAAAATATCCTATTGAAATCACGAGTCATTTATCTCACAAAACAAAAACATTTAATTTAGAAAAACAACAGTTATTTTTTTGCTGTTCTGCTATAAATAATTGTTAATTGGGGAGCTTAGCAATTGAAATAAGAGAAATAAGAATGAATTATTGTAAATTTTAAGTAGCCTCATTCTTCCAATGACCAGGATGTTCTTGATACCATTTAATTGTCATACGAATACCTTCATCAAATTTAATTTCTTGTTTCCAACCTAAACTTTCAAGTGCATCGGTCATGACTGAATATCGACAATCATTAAAATAGCGATCTTTCACATAGACAATATAATCCTCAATTTTAGCTTCTGGTTTCATCAATTTAAGAAGTATTGATGCTATTTCCATAACTTTAATTTCATCTTTTGAACCAATGTTATAAATCATTTTTAGTTTTCCTTTGCGAATAACAAGATCAACAGCGCGTACGGTATCGGTGACATAGATAAAATTTCGAACTTGTTTTCCATCACCTTGTATGGTCATTTTTTCGTCATTCATTATCGATGTAATAAACCGAGGAATGACTTTTTCAGTAAATTGATATGGACCATAGACATTATTACCACGTGTTATAACATATGGTAATTTAAAACTTTCACCATAAGATTTAACAAGAAATTCAGCTGCTGCTTTTGTTGCTGCATATGGATTTGTTGGATTGAGCACAGCTGTTTCATGACAACTACCTAAATCAATAAATGTATTTTATTTTTCTTTGTACTCAAGAAATTTTTATTTTAATATAATTCAATTACCTGCTGGCCACTCTCCATAAACTTCATCGGTACTAATATGTACGAATTTCCTCAGTTTATTATAGATTCGACTTGCTTCGAGTAAACAATGTGTACCAAAAATATTCGATTCAGTAAATAGAATACTATTACCAAATGATGTATCCACGTGTGTTTGTGCTAAATAAAGTGAAGTAAGTTGAAAGAAAAACGATTAGAGGAGATAATAATTTCAATTCTCAGGCATGTTCGAAATTGACTATTTTAGATTCATGTAAATCAAGTACTATTTTCAAAAGGATTGAAATCAACGAAGTCGACGCAAGTTCAAGAGTTAGAATTATTAAAACCCGAAACCGTTTTACATCACATGCATCTTACCAGCAAAATGAACAACATGTGTAATATCATATTGTTTCATTAAATGCAACATTAAATCTTTATTGTTAATACTTGCAACAACTAATTTATATTTCGGCGAATCGGGTTGTTCGACATTGCTTATATTCGAGCAGGTATCAAGTTTATCAACATTGACAATATAATCTTCAGGATAGACTTTGAGCCAATAATTAATAAAATTACTACCGATAAATCCACAACCACCAGTAACTAGTAATCGTCGTACTTCATTTTGTTCTAGAGCATAAGACGCTTTCATGTTCGCGCGGTGTGTACAAATCGCTTCAATAGATTTTTTTAATTCAGGTAAAATATGTGGTGTATAATAAAGTTTACGCGTATCCGGTGATAAAATTTTCAACCATTGCTCTAATTTATCGGTAGTTAAAACATTATTTGAACGACGTGCTGGTAAACGTGCACTTTGTTCTTCAACTGGCTCTAATTCATAGTTCAAAATTTCACCTGTTTTCTCTTGATAAGTCTTAAGAATCCAATCATGATCGACCCTAAACAGTAATATAAAAAATTTCATTTACATGAAATCTTACAAGAAAAAAAGAAACTAACCATCCTTTATTGCATGCATTTATTCGACCACCAAATTTACCATCATGTGTAATTGCCAAAAGTACTGGTAAGACATCTGACATAACAGTCATGCTATTTGGTAACGATGTAATTTTTTTATAACCAAGAATTTTCGTAATGAAATCTCTTGGATTCACTTCATCCGATATTGGCATGCGAATACGAGCACTGTAAAATATCAGCGTAGAAACAGATATGAGAAAATGTTTAAAAAAATAAAAGCAATAAGTTTACTTGATCACATGTGGATAAGCATCTATCAATAAATCAGTTGCACCTTTAACAGTTGAATAAGATGAACCAAAAAAATTTGGTTGATCATTTTCCGTAAATGGATGACTTGTATCTTGTAAATTTTCCAATTCATAAATACAACCAGTGCCAAAATAAAGTGTTGGAATGGGAGCACTCAATTTGCCATGTTGCATTGTAGCTTGTGCAATAAACATTGGTGCTAATAGATTATCACGAATGTTATCTTTGAGTTTGCCTGGTTTTTCTAAATAATCAATATTTGGAACACCTTCACCGTGTGTGCGGCCAATAGCACAAATAACACGATCAGGTTTATATGTGGCAATATCATCTTCGACATCTTTTAAACTTGCTATACGTCGACCGGATACTACTTTTTGACCAGCAACGTGCAGTAATTCACGACATTGTCCACCAATCCAGCCTGCTGTACCATATACTAACCAGAGCATATTCTGAAATAGAATAAAAAGGAAATTGGTTAGAAATTTTTCTTGTAATAGATTTTCTCTATTAATAAAAAAGCATCTGTTTCAAGAAAAAATTAGAAGAGACAAAGAAAGAAAAAGGCGTTTGATACATATGTTTTTATTCCATTGCCCATGTTAAATCATAGTGACAAATAAAAAGAATCATACTGTGCATTGTTATACGTTAGGTATGATATAAGAGATTGTTCTATCATGCCTAACGAAGAGGCCTGTAGCCTGCATCGTCATGTTCATTTTACGCTTACCAACTCAGAACAAACGATACATATTAAGTATGCGTCCTTTTTTTTCGTTGACACGCGTCGCAATATTATTCGTCCTTCTCAATTGTACTGTCAGTGTGAAAAAAGCGAGCGAAAAAGAAACTGAGTAAAAAAAAGAACAGAGAAAAACCAACCATACACATAATACAAAATCGATAGACCGTAAATTATCGTAATCTTGATTTCTATTTAAGTTGACTCCATAGTGAATAAAATCATGCCTTTTCAATGTATCATTCAAGAAGAAAAAGCAAAATGTATGATCGAGAAAAGATTTATTCGTTACTGAAATAATAGTCATGATTTTTATTCTTTCACAGAAGCATATGCTGCCAACTCGATCTATTCGTACCAACTGTTTCTATCAGTGGCGGATTTAGGGGGGGGGGTGCGCTGAAGTGATCGCACCTCCTTTCGAGAAAAAACTTCGATTTTTTCCAGCAAAAAGGAATGAAAAACGAGTTTATACTACCTCAAATATATCTCAAAACGTGTTTTTTGCCTATGATCGCATCTCCCTTCCAAAATCCTAGATCCGCCACTGGTTGCTATTTATTTGCCAGTGTTGTTGGTAGTGTAAAGTCGTTAATCATTAATGTGTTTTGCATATGAAAATTTATTTACAGCAATTCCAACTAATATAAAAGAAATTTATCCGACAATGTTTGTGAACTGTTTTGAAAATTAAAATATCAAAATTTAAGCAGAGTGAACTTAAAAAGCAATTCTTACGACAATGCGCAATACTGACCTAGACTCGTCTGTGCAGAATGAGAGAAAAAAGTATGAACAGAGGGGAAAATAGGAAGAGGTAAAGTTGATTTTCTTTTTTTCTCTTCTCCGTTCTATGTCTTTTTCAACATAGAAGTTCTTTATAATTGCAGCAGAGCATGAGAAGTTTTTTTTTCATTCTTTCTTCATTCTATTGATGCTATGTCACGACAAAGAAGAAGAAAAACGACAGCTCAGAATAGTAACCAACCACGTAATACATGGTTGAAAAGAAAGAAATAACTAAATTATAGACATGGCATACTATACTAGACGAGTTGATAGGATTGTTTTCTAGGCTTTATTTAAAAAGAAAAAAAATTTAGTCAACATAAAAAATTGCTGTGTACCGAAACAAAATGGTTGGTCGTAAAAATATCAAAACAAGAAAAATGTCGAAAAAAAGAATATTAACATGAAAAATGATTTAGACATGCTTTAGAGAATTCTGATCAATGAAGGACATGTTTTAGTATATTTTGTAACGTTAACATCGTAGAATATATCAATTATATGTGAAGTGAAAAATATTGATAATATGTCATTTTTATTACACTGGAAAATATATCTGCCTGCTAGTAGCAAGAATTTTTTCTTTATATGAATTAATAAATGAAATAACTGAAGATTTTTGACTAATCATGTCAGATATTACTCATGACCATTACTACTGATTTTCAAATTGGGCCTTCTACAATCATATGAAAAGCAACAATGATTCGATATTTGTTTTGCACCATTTTTCAGACACCGAAACTTTGAGTGCATTCAAGTGAAACTAACTACTATAAAGATATTTACTGTTTATGACGTGTGCAAGGTGAGATACTTTAGTCTTAACAAATACACAGTCCATGTTACAGGCCAAATAATATTATAATTAATCGATGTACTTTTTTATGTTTATCATGATTCGATACAGTTCAGTATTGCTAAAGAATTTAGACACCCAAGTCGTCTTAATAGATCTTGATCGTATGCCACGTCAACAAGTTTTTCTTCTTATTCAATTTCTCAGTAAGTGCTAGTCAAGGTCTCATTATGCCTAAATTTTTAAATAATTGCATCCTGCATAATAGTGAAAGCTATGAAAAAGCAATTTCGTCAAAATTGGTATTGAAATGTTTTCTTTTCCACTGATTCAGATGTTTCTACCTGATTAAAAACTCATTTATTTTAACTAGTTGCAATACATATTTTTCCTCACTAGCAAAACAAATAAATCATCTCAGAACATATTCCATAAGATATGATTTATTGATGCAAAAAAAAAAATATTGTTTTTTTGGATAGAAGCATTTCACTATCAGTGAATTCATATAATTGGATTATTTTAAATCATTCTGTTACATGTTCATAGGTAAAGTATTTACTGAAAACTCTGAACATGACAAGAAGTATATATCACTGCTAGTTGCATAGACGTTGAAGTGTAGTCGACATGTGAATGTTTCTTCTATTGATTTAACCTTATGGCAGACAGTAGTGAAGCATTTGTGGGTATAAAATACTCGGATCGACCCTGAGAAAAAAATTGTAAACAGTATAATTGAAACGTTATATCGTCTTAGTAGATATGACGCTTATAGATGACTAACTGCATAGATTTGTTCACAACATAGTGTAATTACTGTTTTTATTCATAAATTTGTAATACCTATGAGTGAATGGCATTCTCTTTACAACCGACACTTCTCAAATGGATATTTGATAGTTTTTTTTTATTCGAAAGAAAAAGTGCTCACTAGTTCACATAAAAAAAAATAAAATAATTTCATTAAGAATATTGTCTACTTTTCATTATGTTCTTCGAATAATGCTAAATAAAAACTCAGTGTGTTGTAAAATTAATGTAAACCTATGTTCTTAAATTACAAGATAAGATTAAAGAAAAAATTAAGTGCTGGTTTCTAGGTTTTACTACAACGCGCGTAGATTAATATTAGGAAAGCTTAGACTATTTTCGATTAATTATCTCTTTCTTTTCTTTTCGGTTACTACATTGGATCATGTCTTTCTTGTATATTGTTTATGAAAAAAACTTTGGAAAACTCTTAGAAATATTTTCTCCACTATTTGATAACTGTTACCTATTATTTCCTATTGGACTTCAATCAATGTCCATCGTAACATTAATTCTTCAAGTTCAAACATTTATTTCAATAAGTACTTACGCCATACAACTACATAAGCGACGAAAATTATTGCTAAACGAATTACGTATTATAAATATTTTATTTGTATCTACAATGCAACGTTGTAAAAATCGTGAAAAATCTTTGTTAACATCAGAAAAAAAAATTCTAAAGCTTAAACAAATGAATGGTGTGACTGCTCAGCAACGGATATGGACGGTCTAATTTCTGCTGAACTTTGAGCAACAATGTCAATAGGTGCAAGTTCATTGTCTTTTCGGAAAAAGTACGGACGACTACGGGATTTAGGTGTTGTTTGTAAATCTAATAATTCACGTACATGTCTTTCTTCGTATTCTCGTGTAAGACGTTTATGACGAAGGCATGGTTTAGTATTTTTTGGATTAGTTTCATTGCCTATGAATCGATAGTATTTTGCCATCGCTGCATATTTCATTTCTGACGATCGATTTAATTTTTCATCTTGTCGAAAACGTAATTTCATATTATAATGAGCATCAAATGATGATAATAGACGATCGTTTTTACTCTTTTCATATTCCTTCCATTTTTCGATGATATTTGCAAAAGAAGCTCGTTGAAATGCATCGGATTCAGCTAGAAAATTGTCAACACTTCGAGTGGAAATTAGTGCTTGATCAGTCCATTTTTTATCAGCCGTAAAATCTATTGTCTCATAACGTAAATTCAAAGGTGGCAAACTTTGAACCTAATAGTAAAAATAAAAACCATTTCTTCAAATTCATAATAAATAAATTCAAAATCAATTACCTTAGTTTGAGTTACTCGACGTTTAAGAACGTTACTGGTCCAAAAGTCTTGAACAGTATCTTTTTTTGCAGTGCTAACCCAGCCGTCGTTTGCTTTTGCCATTAGCAATTTTTCTTGTTTAATGTTGCATGTATGTCGACATCATCATCATCCTTCTTTTTTGAGAAACTATCCTCTCACTTAAAATGGAATTATGTATTGTACATCAGCAAATAAAATCAAAGGTAATGTCGCACTGAGATGCCATTTCGATTATAAAATCATAGTGGATGTATGCGTCAAAACAACATCCTGAAAAGTGTGAAATTTTTAAATTGAATTAATTCAAACATTGAGAGTTTCAGAAAATTAAATACTTTTCTTTAAAAAACAAATTACAATGATGTTGATTTAAATGTTTGAATAATTCTATAATTAAACATTCAAAGATTTGCATGGTCTTTTAGTGTGTATCTGCGAATCTCCTTTTGTTTACTCAAAAGACAAGAGAACATTATTCATCATATTAATTTTGTTAGAGCATGGATCAAAACAGGAAATGAATCTTTCGATGTTAAAATCTAATGTTTGAGATTTGATCTATTGGAGTTCATTCAATGATAAATTTTGTTAATTAACTCAATGACGAAGAAAATTGTCAAGTCATCTGCCTTGATTACCATTATTTGTCCAAATTTCAATATGCAGATCCTTGTCCAAAGCAAGATGCAACCGAGAACAAACAAAACGAAAAATGGAACTATTGATCATGTATTGAAATAAGTTTAAGCCAATTGTTTCAATTTCGTTCAAAGAATCGATGATTGTTTTTTGTTTTTATTAATCCTCGATAATTTTAATTGAAAATTGATTTCAACTATCACTTAATGATACATAAAATTATTTTACGCCTGGTATTTTCATTTGATAGAATAATTAAAGTTCTATTTTCTTTTACATTTCGAAAGTCCATTATGTTAATCATTTTTTAAGTTGGTTTACAGTAAAAATGATGTGTTAACAGGTAGCGACGTAGCCAGAGGGAGCTCGGGGGGATCAATCACCCCAGAAAGATTGAAATACCTGAAGGGGGTACAGGCTTATTTGTTTTTACAATTCAAAAAGCATCATTTTCCTATGATGACCCCCCTCCCCTCCTAAAAATTCCTGGCTACGTCACTGTTGACAGGTTAAATCATTCTTTCATTAGTGAAACACAGGTACATTCGACTTTCTCAGTTCAACTGATTGTTATGAAATTTTTTCGTACAACAAATTTGCTATAAACGCTTTCGAAACTCATATGAAATAGTTAAAACAAAGCCTAAATTTGAATAAATACTTTAGAAAGAATTCATGTGTTTTGTTACTTATGATAGGTTCTGAATGCTTTGACACATTGCTTCTAGTTATGTATTAAACAACAACGAAAAGTGAACTGATTATTTTCATATTTAAATGAATAATTAATAGTTATAGAAAAAAATTTTCGGTGATTAAAACTAAACAGCATAAAATTATTCCTTTACTTTCAAGCAAAGTCACAACAGCAAATCGATGTTTTGTCATATTTCGTTCTTTCTACATGGCCTTATTGCGTTGTAAAAAGCAATGGCGAAAGTAAATTCATCAAAAAAAAACTCGACTATAGCTATTTTTGCATCAAAATAAAAGTTCAAGAATGGCTAATAAATGTTTTTTCGTCAATTTTTCTATTGGTTTTCGTTTTTTTTAAATGTTTTCTACTCGTTGTTTTTACTGAAGTAATAATAGATTTGTATCAAAATGATTTTTATGTTTTCATCAACAATATTTCCTCAAAACAGTCTTACAACAATCTCTAACATTAAAGTTATAAATGTTTTTCCTACTAAAATAATTACTAGATGCCCAACTTCATAGCAGCGTATTTATGAGATGTCTATTTCATAAAATATCTCATTAATAGTCATCATAAAAAGTATTATAAGTCCACAAGATATATCGAATCTATATTTTTCGAGTGCGCATCTTCAACTTAATAGACGTATGATTCTCATAAAAAAAAATAGACAACTCTAAATTAACATCTAGTGTACTATTGATTATATTTAATCAACAAAGCTATACAGGATGTTTGCTTATTTATATTTAATGTTAGAGAATGTCAATTAATGACATGTTTACATACATTCATATGTATATATGTTGGTCATCACCTGCAGAAAACTCAATTAATATTTGGTACGTCATCACTATTAAATGTTAATGCAAATATGCTAAAACGTCACAGTCAACTATCAGTTAATCCTGCTTATTATTCAATTCATTATCGCAATTTCTGTGCCGATTAATCATGTATTCTCTTGTTTACTATTTTATTAGACGATCTTTGTGTTTTTATTATTACCAAATATAAATGACAAATATCTGTTGGTGGTATGCCATGTTTATCTTGGAATGTTTTTTGCATTGCTCGAAAGCATATAACTATATATTTATCTTTTGTGCTTAAAGATTATTCTAGGATTTCTAGATTACTATTCATGTCGATAATGGAACTGAAGAGAAAACAAATATTTAATCTTGTCTTTGTTTTCTTCGAAAGTTCTATTGCGCATTGCTTCCCATTTGATGAATTATGCATGGTTTTTCTTTTTATTGTCAATACTGATCGAGTTGTTTCCTTAAGTTAGTGCATCTTGCCTTGTTGTTTTTTGTTTCGATAATTATATAGTCACGTATTCTTTATAGAATAAAAATCTTCTCACAAATAAAACTGCTAAATTTGACTTCTATAGCATACGACGCTAAGGTCTTCTCAGAATGCTCGTTTGTCTCTTCAGTGAATTTCAAAGATTAGATATAGTTTTCTAGAAATTTTTGTTCTTAATCAGACACTGATATTTACATTTTATCGCCAAAGGAAATCTTAATTTTGAATTCTTTAGAGAAAAAAAACTTAAGTTTCAATGAGATTCATAGTTCAATCATTAAGGTATGAATAGAAGTAAATTTGGCATATTCTGAAATAAAAAACAATGCATAAGTATAGTACTAATGAATAGTGTTAGATATTAAATTGATGTATTGACAATGATCATCTTGAAGAGGATTCCGAATTGATATGCATGACAAAATGTATGTCAGATGAATCTAGCTTGTAAGCTATTCGACTGTTTAAAACTCACAAAAACTAGATTATTATTAAAACTGTAGAGATGTGACTACTGTCTTGTTTCTAATCAAATTTAATGTCGCATCGTTTATATGCACTTGGAGCGATTACAGATGAAACATAATACCTTTTCATATTAGGAAATAGAGATTGACATCGACAGTTTAAAATGCAAGATATCAGGTACTTGCCTATTTTTCACAGGAAATAATATAATTATTCATTGTCGGCTGTAAGTCACCGTATATTTAAACTGAAAATCTTCTAACCAAATAAATATCAACATATCGCATCACTGACTCAATCATGATAAGAATAGAGCAGCAACAGTTCGATTATCATTTTTAATGTAGTGATTGGTTTACGTTGATCTTATATAAATGAAGAATACTGTTGAGATTTGCTAACGAATGAGATTTTAGAACTCATTTTTATTCTAAATTTACTATTAGTTTTCTTATATTAGCAATAATTTCGGGTAGTGAGAAGCGAAGTTAATGACATGTAAACGTGAGCTCGGCTGTTTCTTAGCAACAAAACAATCTACATAAAAGAAATCTTCACTGAATCATTCACTAGGCTAGTGTCAAGTAGTGGCGTAACCAGGATTTGTCGGGTGGTTGGGCTGAGCTCTAACGTTTTTCCAAAAATTAAAGAATTCTACTATTTTTTGTGGAAGTCAGCAAAATTCTCCATTCGTTTTTCGAAACTAAAGCTGAAATCGTGTTCTACCTCTAAAACGTGCAAACCACTCACCCAAGTATTCGACGTTGTATTACGTGCGGTCGTTTCTATCAATTCATTTTACTAAATATTCTTTCGCAACTGATAAACGAAACAGGTATAGTCATAACAGCAGCGACAAGAAATATAACAGTTGGAATTGTCTGCTTCAGTGACACTCAAGCAGAGAAAAATTTTCTTAAAGGCGTTTAAACGCACAGAACACGACGAAAAATCGAGAAAATTGGGCATGTTCGGATGACAATATAGGTTCCCAATTTTAAGCGAAAAACGCTCATGTTTCGCTCTAATTATGCATTCAAACGCGTTTTTAGCTCACAGTTAGGATCCCCGATTGTCATACAAGTACATCCACTTTTCCTCTTTTTTGTACATTTAAGAGTGGTTTTCCAAATTTTTCTTTGCTTGGGAAATGGTTCAGAATAAAGATCATTACTGTTTAATTTTGAACCTGTCACGACCGAAGTGTTCCCCTTAGATCGTAAGACGGAACAAACGAATAATACACGCTCCTTTCTAGTATAGTGATAGTACAGCTGCCCGGAAAGCAGAAGACGTTGGTTCGACTCCATCGGAGGGAGATTATCGTTTTATGCCGTTCAGTTGTCATACCATCACGTTGCAGTCTCGCTGATAATTGGGTTTAATAATGTGAGAGAAAAGAATACACAGCAATGGTGCACTAGCCGGGAAGCAACACACAGCACTCACTCATCAATCTTGTGTGATGGGGAATTGCTACGACCGAAATGCCCCCCTTCGATCGTAAGACGGAACAAACGAATAATACACGCTCCTCTCTAGCATAATGGTAGTACAATTGCCCGGCAAGCAGAAGACGTTACTTCGACTCCATCGGAGGGAGATTATTGTTTTGTTCCGTTTAGTTGTCATACCGTCACGTTGCTGTCTCGCTGATAACTAAGTTTAATAATGTGAGACAAAAGAATACATAACAGAACCTTTCAACATCTGCTTCCGAACTTAAATTCCATTGCATAATGAGGAGAAATTAATTTTCATCTGTAATGCAAAAAGTTTTAGTATCAACTGAAAAATAATGCAATCGTGCAGTGTTTCATTGTGTCTAGCATTATAAAAAATCATTTTTTTCTAAAAACGACCAGTGGTATAGCGCACATCCCCGGTGGTTGAACTGAGCTCAACCATGCCCTACCCTGGTTACGCCACTTAGTGCCAAGTGAACTAATGTAAATCACCATAACAATAAGAAGGTCCTCTTACATATATTTATATATATGACCGAGAAAAATACTCATAAAGAAAGAGAATATGCGCTAGATAGATGCCAAGTATATAATAAAAAATAAAATCAATATATATAGAATGACACCATGCTGAGAAAAAACAATATGTCATACATTACAATATTTTGACAAAACTTGAGCTATTCAGAGTAGATTCAGCGTGGCCTATATCGATATGAAAAAAAGGTAAAGTGGTTCGAACGGAAAAATCTTCATTGGTTCTATGAAAATATGACTACTTGTATATGGCAGACGAGAAAAAGTTCGAGTGGCTATCTTGCGGGCATGATTTTTTACACAATAAATTATACGAGAATGAGATACTCTACTCACGACTAATACAACAAAACAGGCTCGGCTGTAAAATCTTGCTCCTTTTTTGTTTATTACATTTAGTTCAGTTTTATTTTGTTGATCTTTCATTCGGCTAGAAAAATAAGAATAGAATTTTAGATTTATGTCCATAAGTTCACTAGTTGAACTATTGCGTTACAACAGTTTTTGCTGGTCACAAATAGGTACATAAGTAACAATCTGAAAAAGAATATTTTTTTGTTTCTCCTCGATATCAAGATCTTTCTTATTATAATGATGTTTCAGTAATAGAAATATTGAAAAGATTATTTTCCCTGTATAGTTATGCGTTCGTCGTTACATTTGGTTGAACACTAGAAAAATATATAAATTCAAAAACAACTCCTGAAAATTCTTGAAATAAAATTTACAAGAAAAATTCTAAGTTAAAATGGGAAAAAAAATTGTTAGAATTTTTCCCGCGTAGAACTTTCCGTTGAATCTTTCATTAAAATCAACTTTTTCTACATGTCTCAATTTTTCTAGATATTCGTAAACATGATCTGAACGCGGCTATACAAATGTATATCTTATAACACGGCTCTACTCAATATAAATCTACCTCTTCAGTAAGTAAATCATGTTTCTCAGCTTTTACAACAGAAAATTGATTCTAATTGGGACTTTGTTTCTGATGACAAGCTGCTGAGTATGTTCCAGAGAGCTAAATTGTTTGTTCTCAATCTTATTTCAGTAGATTTTTTTCCAAATTTCTTTAGCAGCAATATATGTTATGATAGTTCTCAAAATATTCTATATAATTAAGTTAAAATAAAACAGAAAATAAATGCGAAAACATTGGATTTACATCCGAATGTTATGTGTAGTTCAAAAAAACATTTCAATAAAATAGAATAGGTCACTATTCGCATAGACAATAAGGATGTTTTTTGCGTAACTCAACAAATTCTTAACGGATTATTTTCATCTTCGAATTCGACTGAGATATTCATGAGATCATTCTGTGTACAAAATTTCATGACAATCGCATGAGGCTTTCAAAATTTACGGGTTAACGGACGGACACACTGGCTGAATCTAGAATGTACTCGCTTTTTGAGTACACAAAAATGATCTTTTTTTAGGTGCCCCAGAGCACATTCTATTATTCCACAAAAGCGACCCCTGGTTGAGAAAAGAAATTTTAATATTTTATATTCAAATAACTTTTTTCTAATGATATTGTTTATTAGTTTAATTTATTGTGAAATTTCAAAGCTAAGACATACAGATGCATATACATATCTGTATCATTTTTTCTGCGACTATTGTATGTATAATGATGAATGAGAGAACAAGGTTATCCTATGATAGTTGTAATCAATAATCAGCTAGAGCAAGGCCAAGCTAAGTGTATAGTAATGATATAAAAAAAGAAACTTTTAACGTTAAATACATCAGATTACTTGTATGGATTGAAAAATATTCGTGTTTACAGACAGCATTAGAAATAGCTTCAATAATAATAATTGGCGTAATAATAACAATATAAAAAAAGAGTAAAAATAGTGCATAGAAGACAATTTCATTAAATGAAGCTGACGTAGACGTTCAATCAAAAAGAAATAGTGAAATATTTTGAGAGGAACATGATTTGCTTCATAGATTATGATTCTGTCATTACTCTAGGCAGATAAGTAATGTTCTAAAGTAATACGGTTATAAAATTATTTGAGTTTAACCAGAAGAAGAAGAAAAACGAACGGAAAGTGTTGACGGAAGCATTTACTGATTTCTTCAGATTATAACCTTTCTTTTTCTTCTGCTCTTGATTAATACATTATTATCTAATTCTAACGTAAGAAGGCACAGCAAATGAGTTCAAGTTAAAGAAAATATCATTACGAAATAGATTGATTTGTGTTGATTTGTCGAAAGGAGGTCGAGAAGATAAAAGAAGAAGAGAATGAAGATGTTTGGAAAAAGCCTAATCAATTATATTAACAGAGATTAAACATAATCTTGTTTTGTATGATAAGCGCAATATATATTATTCTTAAAAAGAGATCCGTAACGTAAAATCTGAGACAGAGCATTCACTATTAACCAAGCATAAGGGAGATCAATGGCGAACAAACTAAAGTGACAATAAAATGCTGTGCGTTCTAAGATTAAGCAATATGCTTTATGGCAAGTGCTACATACCTTCGTGTATGAAGATAAGGCTGAGTACTTTTTTACTCGAATTTTCTTCATACTGAATGAATCACTGGAAATGATATTTGGAAGTGATTTTTGATGGCATTCAAATATTTTCTTTTTTTTAATAAGAATAATGTGACCTGTTTAATGAGTTGAATTGCCTACAGTAGTTTTTCTTGTGTTTTGTTTTTTATGGCTATTCAACCTTAGCTATTAATGGTATCACTTTCAACAGTGTGCACTAAGATGATGAGAAAACAAATTTAGCAAATACAAACATCTGTTAAGTAAAGCAGCAGTTCCTCAAAGATCGAGCTGAGTTTTTTTGCTTCAATGTTTTTCTATAATAAGATAGAGCCCAACGAGTTGTGCAGAAATGTTCACAAAAGAGTTAAGTTATTCTTCGATCGAAAATTTACCGAAAACTATTTGAAAAAAATGAGGAATGATTTTTTTAATCTATGAAAACATACTTGCTCCTTTTTTAATCTGACAAACTGCAAAGACACGTCGTTTATTATAGAAGCCTGCAAAGTACTGGTTTTCTTACTCAACATACGATATCATATATGAAAACATGCATCACTATATGTTTTCATATGTAATCACGCATGCTGAGTGTGAGAACCAACGTTTCACAGGCTTCTATAATAAACAAAGCACCTCACAAAATTTTGTCCAATTCAAAAAAGAGCAAGTTCTTTTTTTATAAATGAAAAAATATTTCTCATTTTTGTTTTTTNAAGTGTGTACTGAGGAAATATTTGGAAGAAATTGGAATATACAGCAAGTTCATAGTTTTAGTATTAAAAGCTAATTTTATTTTTGACGCGTCAGTATAATACTTTAAAATAGTTTACAGAAGTACAGTAGAATATTTTGATATCTTTATGAAATAGTTTTTCATTAAGATTTTATATGTATTCTCCATCGGAAACTTTCTTCTCAAATTGACTCTAGGGCTCTTATAGTTAAATTTTCGATACGAATTGCTAACTATATCTTGCCACAAAGTCTGTCCAATCGGCTTTTATCTTTCACAAAAATTGTCCTCACTAATCTTCTATTCTGATTACTTTCTAATATTTTCCTAGTCGTATAGAAGCATAGAAATTTATCAACAACAGCTAAGTATGTTAGGAGGAAAATACTGTCTCCAATATATGATTAATCGTATCATATTAGAACAGTCTCAACTATATGTTTTCATATGTAATCACGCATGCTGAGTGTGAGAACCAACGTTTCACAGGCTTCTATAATAAACAAAGCACCTCACAAAATTTTGTCCAATTCAAAAAAGAGCAAGTTCTTTTTTTATAAATGAAAAAATATTTCTCATTTTTGTTTTTTGAATAGTTTTCCACAACTCGTTGATCAAAACAAATTTAGACTTTTTTTTAAAATATATTCTTGTAGAACCCTTCTAACTCTATGTGTGAGTCTCATTGATGATTTCCTATGCGTATGATTTGTGTTTGAATTAGGATAAATTTTAATATAAGTTTGCTTTTGAAAAGAACAGAGAAAGAGTAGGATGATGACTTTTTTTGTGAATGTACTTGATAATATTATTATTTTGTTTTTATCTTTGAACAAAAATGAATTGGTTGATATTAATAATTTCTTAAGCAAAATATTTTAAAAAAAACTAGAGAAAAAACGAGCACAAAAGGAGAGACAGAGAGACAGTGGGAGAGAGGCGAGAAAATGACAGAGCAAAGAAATTGTTTATATTAACGTTACACTTACGCTAGAAAAGAGAATAGGATAAATGACAAAAACGATTCGGGTTGTAGTTTTAGAATGCTTTTTTCTTGGCTATTGATCTAAATCGATCGAAAAACTATCATTTACATGTGTACGATAGTAGAAAACAAGAAAATATCAATAATATAATTTACTTTTAGAATAATATTTTTATTCTTGGGCGGCTCAATTTGTTTTCCTATCAAATATGTCAATTGTGTATCGTGTGATACCATTAATACTTTTTCTTTTCGTCTATATTGTTGGTCTTATTGGTAATGGACTTTTAATATGTGAGTATATTAAAAAACTGTTCAAATAAAAAAAGAAACTATCGTACTAATTTTGTCTATTAATTTAGTTATAGTATTTCGTCAAAAGAATTTACGGACCGTGCCAAACCTACTCGTTGTTAGTTTGGCATTGGGAGATTTTCTATTTGTTTTATTTTGTGTACCATTCGGCGCTGTTGCTTATTCATTGGAATATTATCCGTTTTCAACGTTTTATTGTCGTTTTGAAAATTTTATTATTAATCTTTCGCTTGGTGTTTCTGTATTTTCTTTATTAGCATTAAGTGCCGATCGTTATAAAATAATTGTTAAACCATTTTCAAGTCATGCTAGTGATCCAGCAAACAAATTGAAAACAATTGTTATATCAATTTGGTTCTTGTCTATACTTCTTGCTTTGCCAGAAACAATCTATAGTGGTGAGTTATTAAGTACACTAACGAGATTTTTAATTTTGAACGAATAATAATAGATCAGACAGATCGTTATTAGACGACTCTTTAAAAAAGCAAAAGTGTGTATTTGTTTCTTCTTAAGATGAAGTCGAGTGATACACTTGAATTGATTGTATGAAATCTTCATTCACATACTACTTAGTCATGTTCCAATTAGAATTTTTGTGTATTTTATTTTGTTGAATTTCTTTTACTAGGCATTATCACTGAAACAATAACTGAAGCAAATAATAAAACAATTAACTTAGTTTATTGTTGGAGTCCCAATGAAAGTGAATTACTTTCTAATCATAAATTTATGATTACTCGACAAATCTTACGTTTGATTACTTATTACATAATGCCACTTATATTTGTTTCCATATTTTATATACTTATTGCAAAACATTTATTTCAAGCCAAGGGTGTCATGTTAACGCCAATGTCAACACAATCATTTGTAAATCAAATATCGAACACAAAACGAGGACAAATAAATAGCAAACCAACAAAAACAATATCGAGCAGTACCCTTTCAAATAAAAGTAACCTTAAAGAACAGCGGCGTCATAACGAAATAATTAGTACTAATTATAAAAAAAATCTTTCAAAACATTCAAAAACACTTGATAATGAGGAATTATTAAATTTGCACGAATCATCATTGTCATCGGCACGAACAACTTCCTTACGAAATGGTACACGACATAATAGAGAACCCATATTCAATAGTACAACTATAAATAATAATAATATAGCTCTTCATACATTATATCGAAATGTCAAAGTAAAAAAGCAACTGCGAGCACGACATAAAGTTGCTAAAACTGTCCTCTTTCTATGCTCAGTCTTTTTTATATGTTGGTTACCAAAGCAAATTCATGATTTATACTGGTAAGCTAAATAATAAAACAAAAGAAGCCACATAGGAAAGATTTTAATTACTTTTTATTTACTAGGTTTATTGGTGTACTTGTTTATTCGGCACCTTGGAATCACTATTGGCAATTTAATAAAACATTAGCACTTATTTTTTCTTATACTTACTCATGTATCAATCCTTTTGCTCTTTATTTTCTTTCAACAACATTCCGTCATTTTTATAAACGTTATTTATTCTTTTGGACAAATACACCATGTTATTCAAAAGGTCATCTGGCTAATCATATGCAACAACATCGTATTGGTGATAATGTAACGTTTACTGAATATCAACGTAATTCATCTGCAATTAATGTAACAAATATTTATTACGATTTAAACCGAACCAAAAATTCAGGTTTTTTTCAACAAAAGCAAAACTCTATGAAAATGAATCAGTCTTTACCTTCCGATGTGCCAAAAACAGAAAATGGTTCTCCAATCAATGGAACGTCTTATCCATCAGTTGCAATAAATCAATGTTAAATAACTTGTGAAAGCAGCAATGTTATGTTGATCTTATATCGGTGACCATTTTAAACCATCTGTCTTTTATCACAACCATTGCCCTGGATATATAAATATATACATATATATTTATATGTTTGCTTGTATATGTATCTGTCTTGTTCCAGTTTTGTTGTGTCATGGCAAAATGCTAGTATTGATTGTTTGGAATAGATCTAGCATGAAAACGCTGCTTATCTTCATAATTCTGTGGTATGTCAATTACAAAGACAGATTGATCGAGGCCACAAATTTAGCTATCAAAAAAAAATTACATAATAAATTAGCAACGTCTACATGCGGATGAAAATAATGATGTTTCATAACTATATTTTATTTTATAATTTACTAAAAGTCATATTTTACTGTCTAATCTATTGTCCTATGTAATAAGTACAATTGTTGAATAAAATAAAATAATACTATGTTTAACTATTTAATAATAATGTATATTTATAAAAGTGAATTACATTTAGCGAAATAATTTGACTTGAATTGACCAAGAAAAACTAAGCTAGAAGATATGAAAGCTGAATGATACACATGTAAAATTTAAAAAAAGTAAGTTGACATTTAGTTGCATAATACAGAGAAACTTTGAATCTATATTGAGCTTTCGATCATTATTGAAGAAGAAGAACAAAAAGTACAAGATCTAGCTATATTTGGTAAGCAGCAAAGGAAAATGAAAATAATTGATTGTAAATTTAAAGATAGAAAATTTATAAAATACTGGATTAAATTTAAGTCAGAAACTTTTTAAATAAATAATAGCTGGTAAAATATCATGAGTATAATGCTTACTGTGTTTTAACTAAGACATGACAATAAAATTGAAAAAAAAATGACAAAAACTTTTACACCACAGCTCAACATTAAACTTGAATGCACTCGATTAGAATACTGAATAAATTCACTACAAGGTATTATTTAGTAATTTGTGGTTTCTTCAAGTAGAGTCAAGCTAACATGTGCATATTGTTACACGTGAAAATTGGATTCGGTTTTGTCAGCTTATCAGAGTCGGGGGAAATATCATTATGGAGAGTGACAGATTTCATTAATAATGTATGGACAGCGACGTAGTCAGAGGGGGGCTCGGGGGGATCAATCCGCCGCAGAAAGATTGAAATACCTGAAGGGGGGGGAGGCTTATTCGTTTTTACAATTCAAAAAGCATCATTTTCTTATGATGATCTTCCCTCCTAAAAATTCCTGGCTATGTCACTGTGTATGGCATGTCTTTTCTTTTCCTGATATATTATAATGGATTTATCACGTTAACCTTCATATTGTTAACTGTAGAACAAAATAGCTGAGATTATTTATTGCTGAAAGAGAGTGATTCCTTGCTATGATTTCTCTTGTGTGTTTTTTAGAAAAAGTAAAATGTTTTATATAGTACATGACATTGAGCTACTCATCAAACAAAAATAAGTTCATTTATCATTTTGATGAGATAATAAATCCAATCGTGTTTTTCAATGCAACAGTCTAAATCTATTATCTCTTTTTCCATTATTTAAACATGCAATTCGTCGAGAGTTTTAATTATTACTTGCACTTCATGTTGAACCGAATATCTCAAAGTTTCTTATTTGCATTGCTATTAATAAATTTATGTACTAAGCTGCATAATATTTGTCGTAAAGATAAGTCATCTTAGAAAATTAACTATAATTTTTTCATTGAAATGCACAGCCACATTTGTTTTGTTGTTAACCTAGATTTCTACTCTGAGACATTTCAGTTGGGTGAAAAAGAATAAGCCATCGGATGTTGTAATTACGAGATACATACAAGTCAGCAAATTCTACTGATTGCTGTATACAAGCGATATTCTTCGCGTTGACGAATAGAAAATGACTACTTATAAATAACCTTAAAAAATAGATTGTTTTACTTTACTAGAATTATTAGTTTTTTTTAACATACGCAAATAATTAATATCATATTCAATGAAAATCTCTTTTGCATGTATACCTACTTGAATCACTTCATCAATTGTTTTTTAAACAATACAGAATGTAATTTGCTATTATTAATCGGACTTACTTTCGTTCATATTTCTGAAGAAAATAAGAATGAAATGAGCTTGCTTTTTAGGTTAATTATTTTTATACAAAGAACAGAATATTGTCTTTCAGCTATTTCTATTTGTATTAGGCAATAGGAAATTGCTGTATCATGCCTCGATAATTTTAAATAGATCGTCTTAACGATGAATGAGAAATGTCTCATTGATAATTTATTGATGTACGTACTTATGATTGATGAGGATTCTTTTATAGTATTGCGAAAAAAAATGCAAACAAACACGAGATGAGTCTTCTTTTATAGGAGAAACAATAAGAATAAGACTGAAATTTTAAGTTTTGAAAAAAGCATTCAAAGCACTTGTGTAACTACTCTTTGGGATTAATTGGTTTATGTTCGCGATTTCTGCAAGCGCACTGAGTAATAATAACAAAGAAAAGTCATATTACTAGTTAACTTGAACAACAACTAAGCTTGTTATATCCAGGTCAAACAATCAGACAGTAAGATCTTGTATGATCGTATCTCTGATCTTATATGACCTTGTAGGATCAGATGAAATCATACGAAACATAAAGTCAGATCATCGTATCAATTCGTACTGTAAGATTTCTGTAAGATCCTATAATATCATGATTTTTGTACGATCTTACAGAAATCTTACAGTACGAATTGATACGATGATCTGGCTGTATGATTTTTGTATGATTCAATCTGATCTTACAAGATCTGTGTCTGATTTTTTGACCTGGGTAGGAGGCACTTCAATCATACATCGCAGTTGCAACGATTTTAGATAGAAGAGATGCCTGTGCTGATGGTATTACACTTTATTTAACTCTTCAAATCATAAGATCACCTCGATTACATGTAAAGCATACATTTAAAGGGTCAATCATTTGAGAGAACGAATGAGAATGAGAGATAAAGAGAAATATCAAGGACAGAAAGATAAAGGTAATAGGCGCCACGAGGATAAATGCCAACATATGCCCAAACATCATGTATAGATTACACTCGAACGGGAGCGTTACACCCCCGGACGGAATTTGGACACTCTCCGCATATATCGTTACAGCAGTGTTCTGATAAATCTCGAGAGGAACGTCCTTTGCAAACAGTTTTTTCGCTGGAACCCTGACAAGCACTGCGATGTGTGACTTCAATTGAGTGCTTTTGAATCCCTAAAATAATGACACGTGTATCATTAACAGATTGCTTTTCGCCGAAACTTCATAAAAAAGATTTTCTCCATAATAAATGATATCAACAATAAAAATTATGCACCATAGGCCTGTTTGTCACAAACATACGTCATAAAGTGTCAATATTAGCTCATTTAGTATTGAAGGCAATTTCGTAATATGGTCTATTTTTATCAAACTTCTCAACATTAGCAGAGGCACCAGTTGCTGATTAAACGGCAGATGAATCTTGAGGATGCGAATCTTATAATATCCGTTTAGTAGCCTTTTTATCGGTTCACAGGATTTGAGTTCGATGCAAGTGCTATGTTTGAGTCATGGTCATTGATGAAATATCATATTCAGCTGATTCACGAATGTAAGAATTTTTTCTGTCCAAGTAAAAAATTAATTCAAAAATGACTGCATTTTCATCATTATTTCTCCTAGATCATAATCAACATTTAATGACTTTCAAGTTTCTTTATAATTAATGCTAAAAACTAATCAATTAATTCAAAAATACTATCAAATCATTGATTCTTACTGTGAAGTCATATTTTTTATGATCGTAAACGAGAAATTTTCTTTAATTTTTATTATTGCCAAATGAAACTAATTCTTCACAGTATTTTGTCATACTGCCTTTCATTTAACATACTTGAAAGAAATTTTCAACATAAATTAATGCGTTGGTTGAATATTTATTTACTTTTACTCTCTCAAATTAATTGTCGTTCAGCTTCTGGTGTTGATTACATACCAACAAATTTGCCAATTGAAAAAAAAATATATTGTTAAACTCAAATATGAAAAAAAATACAAATTAATATTGTTTCACATTTAACTATTCTAGTGATGAAACAAAAAACGACTGATAAAGGTGAAACCCAGGCCTCTCATGAATATACCAATAGTTGTCTTCCTCGATCTCTCTCTCTCTCTCTCTCTACTTTTATTGACTATCGCTTAGATGGAATTATTCACGTACTCTGTGTAGAGATTATAAGAATTAAGCGTTGTATTGAAAAAAAAGCGATTTGCTCCATCGGATAAAAAATAATACCTCGCATTTGTACCTAATAAAACATGACATTTACCATAGAAAGACCGTAGTCATTCAAGTACTACAAGACAACTGAGTTGGTTTTCTTTTTATAATAAAACTTCGAAGATATTAAAAACATCCAAAATAGATAGACGCTTGTGGGTTTTCTTAACTGAGAACATTCTATTAGACGATGATGAAAATTGAGTTTTATCTTGATACTCAGCATTCTTGAAAAGTAGCAGTGGCGTAGCCAGGGGGGGGG
>OENM01001000.1:26003-48460 GCA_900239745.1 Rotaria magnacalcarata
GTAGAGAATTGAATGGCGAATCTTTTTGAAAAATGTTTTGGCCAATAGCATCAAAACTGACTGAGTTATGGCGAAAACAAAGTAGTGTAATTCTTTATGGCCCACCCGTTACATCAGTCAGTGACTCTAATCAAATTATTTTCATTGCTAGTCGAACCATTCAGCAAAGAAGAATTAATAACATACCGAAAACAAAGATGAAATATACTTCATGAGGAGAACATGATAATAACAATCACCTTATCAGCCATTGCACGTAAGCCACGACCGAATGCATTGGCTACTGCTCAATCGAGTATCTCAGATGTCGTTCATATTGGTATATGTGATAGACAGCAGTGTTTGATGATGTTTGGCGCAAACTACAATGGAAAATATTGAACCAAAACATTTTCATTGAGCTTTTACGAAAATCCCTGAAATTCAAGATTTAAACGAATCTGTTCAATATCACGACTATATTTCGAGAACAAGTCAATTTATTGAGCTGGAATTTTGTGTAGATACTTACAGGGTGTGAGTCTTTAATCTCCTATTCACCCACACCCATCACAACATATATGTATGAACCTAGCTGTTGCGTCGGTTTCTTGCCATCCAAGTATACATCCATTCAAAAGAACAAAATGGCCATGGTGTGTAGCAAACTCTTGTCGAACACGGGCTATTAAAAATGAAATAATTTGTGTGAATGAAGATTTACTCATTATTGTTACATATACTTACTAGTGAATCGGGAGAAATAAATTTTGAGAATAAATGGCAGCATTATTGCATCAAGAGGTCGAAGAAGATGAGTGTCTGAAAATGGCTTGACACTTATTTGCAAAATACTCTCTGTTGGAATTATATAGCCACACACAGCACAACTTCTGTTGATGGTCATTTTGGAATAATGTTATTCGTATAATTTTGCACTGTCAATGAACATATAGGACTAATTGGTAGAGTAGATAGAAATAATATGAACTTCACTGATGTGCAATGCGATCATATTCTAATCTGTTCTGTCGTTCTTCTGTAGTCTCGCAGCCACGGGATTTCTCCCTTCGACTTCTTTCGTTGACACGTTTAATTTTCAGGCGTTCTTCGTTCTCTTGTTCGTTTTCTTTTGCACGCTTATTCGCCAGCCGTTGCACTTCTTATTGACTTCGGCATGCAAGACCTTTTTATTTCTCATCCACGATTTTATTTGCACGAATACTCGCCAAACAACTTCTTCTATATCGTCTATCGGTAGACAGGCGGATTTCATTTTGCTCAGCAGTTTCCAAAAAAGCGCGACGAGCTCGAAAAGCCGCCATACGATTTTTAGAGGTCGACATATTCAGAGTATTTGAAGATATCTCTTTGGATGAATTTCTAATCAGATTATAATGTCTTCCAGGATAATATCGCACGCAAATATATGAACCAAAAGCAAAGCAATGAAAAGAATATGAAGAGAAAATATTATGCGAAAATAAGAAAAAGTGCCATGAAGTAAGACTACTGAATAAAGAAAAAAAAGACAACAAGATGCCGCATATCTTCAAGCGAGCTCTGCTGGCGCACCAACAACTACTAACAGTTGTCATCAGAGTATATAATTAGAATCATATAATTTGAATCCTAGACAGAACCCGTTCCGGCTATTTCCTTCAAAAATAAAACATGAAACTCAATAGAGTTATTCAATTTGACGTACAGCAGTTGCATCAACTGTCATTCTTCTGAAAGACGTAAAAGGAACACAGAGAATGAAGGAGCACGACAACGGGAATCATCAATTAAAANAAGAGAGGGATAAGCACGAAGATGATTGATCGAGAAAAGAGAAAGATACAACTGGAGTACAGAAGACGAGATGAAAGAACAAATGACATACAATTAATGCTAGTGTGCGTCTCTCAGTCTTGGGGTACGCATATGGCTAATTCACTTTTCTCGCTCTATATTTCAATTCTCCTGTCAGATTATGTTTCACAGCACAACTTTTATTGATCTGAAGCACATCATCATCGGCACAAATACTGGCACTACCAATCCAAACATAGACGTCACCGAGGCAAACAACGATATCACCAACGCAAACACCGATGTCACTGATAGAAACACAGATGAATTACGGTTTCTAGACCCTATCCTTTCAGTCTAGGGAATGGTCATTTGTACCAAGCGTTACGGACAGACAGACGGACACACGTGAATTTCCGTTTCTAGACCCTAGCCTTTCAGTCTAGGGAATTTAAGTCAATATTTTGCATTGATCCTCACAATATTTCTTGTTTTATTATTTTTCTTCAAGGTTGCGTGTATACAAAGACACACTGTTGTTGAATCTTTCTGATTTGTTTATGATATGCTCAAATTCGATTTAGAGTTTTTGGCTACTGTGCTTGGATGATTACTCATTCAAGTTAGCATTTTAAAAAATGACTTTTCTTTTCTTTAGTTATTACTCGAACCATTGTATTTCAGCCAATTTTCTTCTTATCGATTAGAAATGAATTTCATCGACAACCAGACACGAAATATTATTGGCGCAATGGAAAAGTAGTCTTTGTTGTTTCTCTCGATGGATTTTATTTACTAAATTGCTTGCATATTATTCGTGCATTTTATGTCTACGATAGTATCAATGAGATTCTTCTACCTTTAATTCTAGTCTCTTGTTTTATGGGTCTTCTGTTCTGTATGAACGACGCTGGAAATCTTCATTTATAAAAAAAGATTAATCCGATAGTAGCTTTTTTCTACGAAACTGATATTAATCTAAAATTATTCCTCGAATTGCAAGCAGGTTCAATTGAATGGCTTCATTGGAATCATTGTTTTTTCCTTAAAACAATGTAACTAATTATATTCAAACCAGTGAGCATTTGCTATTTTTTTAGGTTGTTATTCAACAATTACTATATGTTCTACCATTAATCTGCTATGAATATAATCATCATCATCTGTATAATAACAGAAAGAAACACGCGGTTTCATACTTGTTGTTGGTTTCTTTGCTTTTGGTATACATCAAACTTTAATAATCTGGTTTTCCTTTTCTTCTTCAAATCAGGTATTCACCATATTAATATTTGTCATTTGTTAGCTATCTCACTAGTAGTCTATATATCATTGGATCAACCAATCTTCATATTACTGACATGCTCATACATCAAGTAAGTCACAAGTTATATCAACATCCATATTATCTTGGTACACTTTACAATCAAATTACAATTGACTAGTTTTTATCGTATTTAAGGTATCTCCTGACGTTTATCTCATGTCTACTACCGTGTGCCTCAAAATCTATCATATGAATGTTACTTACATGTCATCTACTCTTTATACACCATAGAAACCATTCACTAAATTCCGTTTCTCATTTAAAAAGAAGACGATGTCGAAAAGACGCATGCTGTATATAGAATAAAGCAATAACACAATTACTAATTAAATTGTCTGTTTTTCTTTTAGGATTACTCTTCTATTCCCCTAGCACTTTGATGAAGAACTGAAAATACGAGTTGAGACTAGACTATATGCAGACATTTGTATATACAATGTTCTCCAGAGAGTGAAAGTCATTAATCTAAGATATTATGCATTGTTCGGATGACTGTAAAAAAAAACATTGCTTGGTGTTCTGGAACAAAGAAAACCGGAAAGAAAACTATCATAGCTATCTTTTGTATTGCTCCCTTTTGTATAATACATTTAATTACGGTCGATTCTAACATGTTGAGGCTAGAAATTCAAGGATATTTGCAAGCGAACAATACTGTTAGTATATAAAATCTGTATATAAAAAGAAGAAAAAATGGAATATGTTATAAAAATAACTTTAGCATGATAAAAATCAACGAAGGTTATTTATAAATGATGATATATTTATTTTTGTTTCCTTTGCTACGTTAACATCTATAATAAAAAACTAGCTTTGACACAGAATTAGATACTCCGCTTCTTTTGCTTATTTGTGATTTCTATCTGACAATCTTACTAACAACAGCAGGAATCTAAGTAATCAGTGCCAGTTACTTTTTCTATATCAATCGTAATTAGTTCGATTATCGCACAGTATACATGTAAAACACTCCAATCCTACACCATTATCGACTGAGCTCCACAGTATTCATTACTAGTGATTATCTATCCACTTCTTCCCTCGTAGGTACTCTTCTATGAAAAACCTACGTCAGGTCGGTATCGATTCTCCGGATAGTCGAAAATTCTCTTTTTCTCCGGGTTCGTTCTTGTCTATATATTCTACGACAATAGAAGAAGAAAAAGCATAGTTAGAGAAATAAATAATAGGCTATAGAAATGAGAGAGGCAAAGAAGAAACAAATTCAATTAGAAAAAACAGCGAGAACGAGTATATTTCCAATTAGAACTAATACTGGTGAGGATAATGACATAGGAATTACAATAGAAGAGAAGTATATCTTTTCATTTTATTTTACCATTTTATATATGATGATTAATAGTGAGAGAAGAAGTATAACCAGCGTTTTATCCAGGATTTCTGGATATGTTAGATCTCAGCTTCGGAGCATGAGACCTAAATGGAACTTATGGGAGGTCATATTGGAGCTCAATGATGAGGTTTTATGAAAAATATTTTGTCATTGTAGTTTGTTAAAACAAAATATATTTTTGGTTGCTTTCCCGGCAAAAGTTTTTTAACATTTCGTAGTATTCCACTTTTTAGAATTTTATAGTATTGCTACATCGAATTTCATCGAACAATAGGCATCCCTTCAGGAGTTACAATATTTTCAGATTTTTCAAATGCTGCAAAAATTATAGCGAAATCTGAAAATATTGTAACTCCTGAACGGATGCCTATTGTTCGATGAAATTCGATGTAGCNCTAAATGGAACTTATGGGAGGTCATATTGGAGCTCAATGATGAGGTTTTATGAAAAATATTTTGTCATTGTAGTTTGTTAAAACAAAATATATTTTTGGTTGCTTTCCCGGCAAAAGTTTTTTAACATTTCGTAGTATTCCACTTTTTAGAATTTTATAGTAAGCTACATCAAGTTTCATCGAACAATAGGCATCCGTTCAGGAGTTACAATATTTTCAGATTTTTCAAATGCTGCAAAAATTATAGCGAAATCTGAAAATATTGTAACTCCTGAACGGATGCCTATTGTTCGATGAAATTCGATGTAGCAATACTATAAAATTCTAAAAAGTGGAATACTACGAAATGTTAAAAAAATTTTGCCGGGAAAGCAACCAAAAAAATATTTTGTTTTAACAAACTACAATGACGAAATATTTTTCATAAAACCTCATCATTGAGCTCCAATATGACCTCCCATAAGTTCCATTTAGATCCCATGCTCCGAAGCTGAGATCTAACATATCCAGAAATCCTGGATAAAACAATGAGTATAACAATGATATAAGTGGCTCTATCTTTGCGATTCAATAATGCCTTCTAGCATAGAATAAACTTTATAATTATTATATCGATTATCTATGTATTTAGTGTTATTTTAGTGTCAAAAACAAGCACGATGATCTGTCATTTGGCCTTCGTTTGATTTTGCTCTCGATACTATACATGTATATGGTGCAAAACATACTAAAATTGACAGTGAAGTTTTCTCTCTTGTGTTAAATTAATATAAACAAGTGTATATTCGTATTCAAATAATTCACATAGCACATACGTATATAAATCAGGTAGTAAAAACAAAACGCTAAAACATGTTTTCTTTTTTTAAGATTCTTTTTTTTTACCTTACAATGAAAACCGAAAGAAATCATGAAAAAACTTGTTAACTAGCCGCTTCGTATTAGTAAAAATAGAGCCCCACTTGCATTAATGTCACCTTTTGTTCTAGTCGAATACTTGCCGAATAAAAATAATGATACTAATCAAGACACTTACTCTTGTTCTTTTGTTGCAATTTAAATTCAATTTTATGTTTCATGATTACCGTATGTGTCTACTTTTTTTTCTCCCCTGCCATTCTTTTCTGTTGATTTTTTTACGTGCTTCAATTGACACATCTCCCAGGCAAAAGGAAATCAAAGTAGACATAATGTCTCAATGTGCAGAGTTTGTCTAACTTTTTTTCTAATGCGTTTCTGTTGAGCGCAGAGTTGCATCTGTATATATAATAATAATAATAATAATAGCGGTCATCATTTCAGTAGAAATCGACCGAGAAACAGAGAAAGAAATTGTGTGTATGCAGGCGTTCCCTCGATTCACTGACATTGTTTCCTTTCGTTAGTATATAAGGCGCTAGAATTTGCGTTTTTTTATTTATATGATCCTCTTCTCAACGTAACTAATGAGGCTTTTACAATTTGTCACTAATCTAAACTGTAGCCTATCTTTATAGAAAAACAAAACATATAATGACAACATCTTGTACATTAAATGAATTTGAATTACTTGATGGCACAACAACACAAAATTTATTTATTCATCTGACACCAATCATAATTTGCGTTGGATTACTGGGCAATATTCTGACTATCTGTGTTTTCATTATAACAGATCTTAAACGACAATCTGTGTCAATATTAACTATTGCTCTAGCCATTGTTGATTCATTTGTACTCCTTATACCTGTTTTACTTGTATGGCTCGAGAATATATTACAACGAGAACTTACTGATGTATCACCATTTTGGTGTCGAACACATGGTAATAATTTTTTCTTCATGGAGTCAATCATTACAGTTCGATGAATATTTTTATTACTTTTAGGCTTTTTCGATTTAACTTTTACATGTTGTTCAAGCTGGCTGATGATTTGTATTGCATTTGAACGTTTTTGTGCTGTTTGGTTTCCTCATCGCCATAAAGTTTTATTTACTCATCGAAAAATATTTTTTCTTGTCCTTGGAATTTGCTTTTCGGCAACAATAATATCAACATGGTTTATATTTGTTGTTAAAATGATTTTAAAAACTCCACCAGCAAACATAATACATGCATCTACATTGTCATTACAAAGTCCTCTAAAGTTTGTATATCTGCATTAGTTCGCAAAAATTTTTTCTAACACTGCGATTTTGTTTTAGAAATACTTCAGAAAATTTTATTCTTTCGCCACCACAGCAAATTCCATTTGATAATCAATCATTGATTAGCTATTATAAATGTGACGTCGATAATGATAATCTCTATGATTCAATGGGAATGGTATCTGTTGTATTAAATTATTTTCTGCCTTTTATTTTTGTATTATTATTAAATTCAACTATAATTTATCGGTTATGCAATCGTGGCATCGTCGAGTTAACATCATCGATAACAGTAACATTAATACTTGTCTGCCTTGTTCATCTATTTTGTACACTGCCGTTTCAATGTTGGTGGATCTATTATGAAGTTCCTGATCAAACCGGTGATTGTCTCTGGTTAAAAAATAAACTAACATGGCGTACTATAACATTTACAATAAGAAATATAAATTATATGGCGAATTTTTTTCTTTATTCATGTTCATCGGTATTGTTTCGAGATGAATTAAAGGGTTTAATTTTATTATGTTTATTACCACATGAAAGATATCAAAGTTATCGTTATCGAAGACAATCATTATATGATAATATGCAACAAAATGTATCACTTTTTCGTCTCATTGTGAGAAGATTAAGTCGGACATCTGAATATCCGAATGGCGGACCTATTGCTAATTACGTAGGTGGTGCTGGCGCTGCTGATGATCATGTTGCTCACTTTTAGAACAATAAATAGAGAAGAAGAAAAACAGCACCGTTCGAAAAATGCACACATTCCTAATTTGCATGCACATAGTGATTCAAAAATAAATAAATAAATATATATATATATATATTTACATATATTTTTTGATTATAAAAAGCCAAACCTAAGAGTTAATAGAGTGAGTGACTCTATTTGCGTTTGATCTGATCGTATAATGTGATGATCGTTTTTGGCAATTCTGTAAGGAATTTTAAAAGATGCCATCTAGGACTCTTGTGTATACGGTAATAAAGTAAGCATCGGATGAGAAAATAAAAACGAAAATTTGACCTTGACAGAAATATTGTTTTTTGTTTCTAATTTGATTATTTTTATTGAATAGATCAATTGAACAATATTCATGTTTTATATTTCGTACATAATAAATAAGTATGATGTCTGTAGGAACATAATAGACATGTATTATGAAATCGATATGATAGAAATGTGCTCCACTTCAATGTCGATGAAATCATTTGCATAGAGAAATAGACACAACAACTAAACAGCCGCTTTTTGTCTTGTAAAAAATCTGTTAATATGACATGTTTCATAAGTTATGAAAGTTACAAGAAAAGAGTATTAATCTATCTGCAGACATTTTAGGATTTCGAAATGGATTCGTACGAGCATTTTATGATGAAAGAAAAAGAAAAGAAAAACAATGCATTTAACTAATTTAAGTTACAAGTTGATTTGATGAAAAATGTCAGTTAATTATCATGAATTAGGTTATTCGTACTTAAGCTGATTTAGCCAAGTACTTGCAAAATTTCAGCAATCATTTTTACCTGTTTCGAGTTGAGTAGTTTTTCAATAAAGTCAGTTTATTGTACTTTTTAAACGTACAAAATGTATAAATTGCTTTCTGAGTTTTTATTTCCTGTTTCGACGATTCCGACACTATTTTCCTCGTAGGTGTTTATTTATAAACCATGGCTACAACGTTTAGTTAAACAATACACCGGATAGGCAATTTAAAATAAAGGACAAGTATGAATGGCTTGCAAAATTCAGATTTACTGTGTCTTTTTCTCGCTCCTCATTGAATAGGAAGTGTTTCGTAAAGTTCCACTCATTTTCAACTGATTGCTGAAGCAAAAGTGCAAGTAATCATCCAATGAAAAACTCTTGATAAATCTCTAGTAAACGTTCACGGATCATTAACGAGTGACTGAGAATAAATTAGAAAAGATCATTTTTTTTAACGTTATTCCGACAGGCTTTCAGACAGTAAAGAGATAGAGAATTTTGCATTCTACATTCCGACACGTTTTTTTAGGACACATCGTGCTGTCGCTCAAGAGAAGCAATTTGAAGCTGCACCCTACTCATATTCTCTACGTATGTTGTAAAAAAACAAATATGTCTACTAAATTGAGATTTAACTTATCTAACAGCAAGAAGGGAAAAGCGCGACTTTCATACTTCCGTGCTTCACGTACTTCCATGTAATCCCTTGTACTTCCATCGTACTTCGAAGTACGGAAGTCGCACTTTCCCCCCCTTCTCTAACAGTCATTCTAGAACTGTCACATTTAGAATTCAATTCAAAATAATATGATATGTCTGTTAAGTAGTTCAAGAGCATAAATGTTAAATATTTATCGAATAAAAAGAAACAATAAAAAGATTGTGTCAGACAATATTTTTGCACTCATTTACTTTAAGACGAGTGACGCAAACATTTCATCTAAAAATTCTGAATCAAGTATCAAAAGAAGAATATTTTATATTCACATAAATCATTTTCCCGATTTTCACTACACTTATAATTAAATAATTTCTTGTATTTTCTTTCATATTTCCGATATGTATGAAAAACAAAGGGAATCTATCCTATGGATTTCCTTAAGTATGTTTGAGCGACTAAAACAAAACAAAACTCATACTATATCATTTAATGTGCATTACTCACATTCACCTTACAAAACATATTCAACTAAATAAATCTCGTAGCTTGATTCTCACAAATTGAATGGTATATTTATTATTCTAGTATTCTGATAAGAAAATGTATCAATCATAATTATACTGTTTGACATGTCAACATGCGCATTCAACAACATATAAATATATGCAGGTACATTCATTTAGACGCAACTGTTTGTTTATATATAACTTAATTTCCACCGAGGTTTAGAACTTATGAAACACTATAATTATATATATATATATGTTGTGGTCGAAATTCAAATCCAGTCAAATTTTAAATTTGCCCAATATAATCTCAGTCAAAATTCTAATTTCAATTTTTACTAAAAAAATTCTAATTTCGAGGGTGTAGGTGCAGGTGCGAGTGCAGGTGCGAGTGCAGGTGCGGGTGTGGGTATGGGTGTTGATGGAGAGATTCACACCCGCACCTACGCCCTCGAAATTAGAATTTTTTAGTGAAAATCGAACTTAGAATTTTGCCCGGGCAAATTTAAAATTTGACTGGATTTGAATTTTGATCACAACACATATATATATATCGATACTTTTCTATCGTTGTACATCAATTTTATAAAATGTTAGAACAAAAGAGAATCATAGACAAAAGTATGACTTGTTGAATAATATTTTTTGATACATGAAATATATCAATTTATCATAGTACAACACAATCGATGCAAAAAAGAACTTCAACTACGCACATGTATTTTATTGTGTAGAAAACTACGGAGATAAATAGTAAACAAGCCAAAATCTACCATCAATCAAAAATAAGAGTAATTTATTTTTATTTCTGAACGAAATAACTATCAGTCAACGGATGCAACATTGAAAAGATATTACAATCATTCGAATAGTAATTCTATCATTAATCTTCTTATGGCGGAAATTTTTTGTTACATCGAAATAGCTCTTCTTATGAGATTAAAAAAAAGAATCAAACATATTTATATATATTTATTCTTAGATAATATTTATATTTTAGAAAAGCGTCTTATAAACTATTTTTGTTTCACTATAGATGTAATACGCATCCTTGTTCAATAAAAACGACATTATGTTCTGTTTATCATCGTTTCAGAAATTAAAAAAAGAATAACTAATTATCCGCATGAGCCTCCACCACAGCCAGCTGCCTTCAATAATGTTGCTTCAGATTCTTTTGTTACACTTAATACAGTGAATTCTTCAGCAGCTGTCGGATGAATACCAACAAGTTCATCGAATTGTTGTTTTGTTGCGCCCATCATAATGGCTAATGCATAACCTTGCACTACTTCACCGGCATTAGGTCCCATGAAATGAAGTCCAACTACTTTATCATTTTGACTTTTATCACATATTAATTTCGCTAAACAATTGGCTTTATAAAATACTTCGGCCTTTTCTAATTGTTGTTCTTCTTGCAATTGTAATTGTTCACCTGTAACACCTTGAATAACTGTTTTCTCTTCATTTTGAATTTCAATATCATATGTGATTTTATTATTAGCTTGCTCATTACGATATTTATTTATAATACGTGCACCGGTATTTTTTTGACCATTGACTTCTCCATTGTATACAACATAATTTGCACTTTCTAAATCATAGGTTACTTCAGGCCAATCCGTATTATTTTTCAATGCATATTGATGTGCCCATGTATTGTTTCCTGTGAAACATTCACTTTGTGTTTTTTTTATATGTGGATGTATTGGAGAAATTTCAATGTTGCCAAATCGTGACCAATAAATTCGAACATTTTCTGCGCCAATACCTCCATCTAGAAAAAACAAAGAATCGAAAATTCATTTTTAGTTTCCTTGCTATTATAAATAAACCTTCTTGTGATCGCATTGCTTGTTCTTCGTGAAGACCAACAAAACTATATTCAGATGGGCTTGTAAATACAGTTGAAGGAATGTTTCGATAATTCATCAACTGATTTGATAGATTCCATAGACGTCGTGCTAAATATTGTCCAGCTTGAATAGCAACAGGAGTTAATTCAGGTCGGTCAACAGTAACTCGAGCTTGATGCGTTAGATCTTTGCCATGTTTAATAACACCTAAAAACATGGTTAAATAAAACAATCAACTTATTATTTTCGGAAAAAAAAACTATTTTCCATGAAATCAGACATAAAGAGATTCGAAAGAAAATGATCCTGATAAGCTGGCTTGATCCATTTATATTAAAATTCAAATATTTCGAATGAATATGTTTCTTAAATCTCAGGTAAGAAGGTTATCTTCATGATATTATTTAGGATTTTCATAGAAACTTGTAGTGATGTATTTAAAAGATATCTCATCGGCTTTCTATTAAATATGAAAAGAATAATTAAGAAAGTAATTATTTATCTAAAAATAATGTGATCCTATTAGATTAGAAATTAATCAGATTCTTTTTCTAGAGCTACAAGAGAAAGACTTTTTTGTTTTTTTGGAAACTTAATTGTTTTTACCAGTTGCTACATCTCCCAAAGCATAAATATGCGGTAAATTTGTTTGTTCTCTTTCGTCGACAAGAACTTTGCCATTGACAACGTCTACACCAATTGTATCAAGACCAAGATCAGCAATATTAGCTGTTCTTCCAATAGCCAATAAAACTAGTAGCAAAACAAAAATCGAGTATATTATATTAATCAAATTCTAAACAATATTATACTTGTATCATAAGTTTCAGAGTGTATTTTTCCTTTACGTTGATCAGCATATTCGTATTTAACTTCAATTTCTCCTTTTGGATGAATCCATGTTATTTTACCATCGGGATGTTGCACTTCAATCGCTCCCGATTCATGTAGATACTGATTGTTTCCTTTAGCATCTTTTCCATGTTCCCAAACACCAGGCCGACATTCTTTTGCATTTAATAATTTATCTGGTTTTTGCGTTGCTGAAAATGAACGAGGATTAGCAGGCATTATAAATCTTAATCCATCACGTTCCATTAATTCACATATCATTTCACCGCATTGATGATCCATGGTACGTAACGGTCTTGAACGAATCATAACCGTTACATCATTACCAATATGATGAAGAAATGACGCACATTCTAATGCAATATATGCCGCACCAATAATAAGAGTTTTACCGGGATTTTTTTTCAACCAAAATATGTCATCCGAACTAATACATAATTCTCGACCAGGAAAATTGCCGTACGATGGACGACCACCCGTTGCAATAATTGCTTGGTTAAACGTTACACGACCACTTTTTGTTAAGCTCTGTAAGAAAGGAAAAGAAATCAAATGTGAACGGCTTTTATTTTCTTGAATATTATCTACCTTCCATTCAATTGTATGTGGATCAATAAACTGAGCTAGACCATCTAAATATGTTACATTAGCTGAACGAAGTTGAACTTTATAAGAAAAATTCAGCGATTTTATATAGTTTCCAATCATGGATTGCATTGTTGACCAATCATGTTTACCATTGTCAACATTTTGCCAACCAAATTCAGCAGCATCACGATGAAGTACATTACCAATTGAACCAGCATAGTGCATCAGCTTTTTTGGAATGCACTTTAAAAAAACGAAATTCAATTATCTTTACTTAATGAAAAAAACTTTGATACTTACACCAACATTAACACATGTACCTAGGAAAACAAAAGATTATATGAATCATACTCAGAAAAAATAGAAGTTATTATTTACCGCCTAGACCCCATTTTGTTCCATGGTATGTTGGAGTAACAAAATCGAAGCAAGCTACCTTCAAATGAAAATTCTATATATATATATAATTTCCTAATTAGTAAAACAAATTACTTTAGCATTTTTATTTAATTTTGCTGCTTCTTTTGCTGCTGCCAAACCTAATTACAGTAGACAAAAAGAAAACGACAACATTTACAAATTTTATTTGAATATTTTTATTAGTTCTTTTGTTTTTACCTCCAGAACCACCACCAACAACAACCAGATCATAATCATAGATTGGAAGATTTTGTGGAGCATATGATTTCGTTTTACTCGATGTTGGCCTAGTTGATGAGGATTGTTGATTATTTTCAGATGTTGATTGCATTCTGGAAAAACAAGGTGCAGGTACAAAACGAACTTTTGTTTTAATAACACGAAGAGCACGTAGCATACAGTGATCTAGTATAAATTCTTTTTCTTTTCTAAGATCTGAAAGGTAAAAACAAAGTATTATAGACAAATTTTTAAATGGCGATAAATAAAACAAGCGCTTTATTACAGAAAGAAAATTCAATTAGAAGACACAGAAATAATCGTTTCTGCTTGCGTGATTGTATTCTTCTTTAAATAACAACAAACATCTGTTGTAAAGAGATCATCTAAGAAAAAGAATGAATCTTCTCTTTTTTTACATGCTTTATGTAATCTACGCATGTCCATGACATCTTCTTAGCTTCTCAAATTGTCTATCAAGAATGAAAATATCTTTCTGATATCATGCAACGTTATTAATTCTGTTGAAATGTTATCTTGATTTAAGTACAAATTCTTCTCGTCTACTCATCTATATTACCATCTATAAAGACAATAAAACAGCCATTTAAAAAACATGCATCGTCATTGTGTTTCACTTTTCTTTTCTTTTTTTTTTATTAAAAGAAACCGAAAACAAATAGCAAATATAACCAATAAGGAAAATTCTCATACAACCATCAACCAAACGATTTCTTTCATCTTAGCGAGTATTGCTGTTTCCACGAAATAATGATCGATAACGAGAATCCGTTCTAATACGTTCAATTTCACGTTGTAAATCAATTTGTGCTTGAGGACAATCTTTAAGATTCATAACTTTATATATTAAATAAAATAATGAATAAAATCCGAATAACATAATTCCCAGAAATGGAACAACAAGAATAATTCGATATAAAAATGTTGGTAAACTAATTGGAAATAGATTCAATGCAACGAGTGTCCAAAGAAGGAGTACACCCATACAAATTGGTAAAATTGTTTTTGGATCCATTATCTGAAACGAGAAGGGTTTGTCTATTTTATTTTTGTTTTTATTTTCAATAAACAAGCGCGTAGCATCAAAGTTATTGTTATGTTTTCCGAATGATAACAGAACGAGAAAGAAGAAAAGATCTTTTTTAAACATTTTAGAATTGACAATAATAACAACAACAACAACAACAACAAGAGAGAAAAAACAGAACAAAGCAGAAGAGATGTGTAAACTATCAAACTGTTCAATGGTTTAACGGAAAGGGAAGAAGAAAATAAAATATATTATATATATATAAATATTTTGGCAAATTGTTATGCTTAAGTCAACAAAATAAAATAAGAATAAATAAACTAATAAGATTTTTATATCCATGATTCAACAAAATCTTCAAGTACACTTGTTTCAATTTCACTCATAGTTTCTTCTTTAACTGAATTCATTGTTGTTGATTCAGATTTTCTATATGATGATACATGTGCTAATGATTTATTTTTCTTCTTTGACGATTCTTTCTTTTTCGGTATGGGCATTTGTTTATTTAATGTATGCGTATGCGTTGGCAATGCGTGCTGATAATGATGATGATCATATGTATGCATTTGTGTTAAACAATTAAAAAATGGATATAATTCAATTATATTTGTTATTGTACGTAAGCGAAGTAATGGACGATTTGTATTTTTTATTATTGGAATACGATCATGCATTGAAGTCGACATTGATTGTAGTTTTCTTTCAAGTAACTTTGATAAACGTATTGAAAAGGCAATGAATGTATCAATAGGAGATTTTCTATCGTTTGCATCTTCATCAGTAACAAATGCAGATCGAAAGCTAGAAAGAAAACAAATGTTAGCAGAATTTGTATGCGATGAAAAACACCTATATTGCTAGTCAATTCGGGATGTTTGTATATTGTCTATTTAAAGATTTCTTTCTTTAGTATTCTTGAGATGTATATTTTTTGATCATCGAGTTGTGTAAGAATTTATTTTAATTTTATATTTCTTAATGAGTCTTAGCTACTAGTCTTATTTTGTTCTTATCGTGTAACGTATGATTGGTTATACTCATTAGTTAAATCTATATTTAGCTTTGATTGGAACTAAAATATATGAAAGAGTACCGGTCTATTACAACATTTTGAAAAAACAAATGTTGTAAGTACGTCTAGAGATGCCCATACTTCATCTACTAATTGCTTTGAGAATATATTAATTTATTTGACCTCTAAATAGTGAGTTGTGTCTATTCCGTAGATGAATTTAATGAAAAATAAAAAAGTTAAGAAGAAAATGGTTGATCGAAAAAACAAATCTTATTTTCTCATGTATTAAGTGTTTGTTATGACCTAAACGAAGTTTACTTACAGTTGAAAATGATATAGTTCCGAATAGGGCATAGCTAATAATACGTCGAGTAATTTGCATGCATATAAATACATTTTTAAAGCAGGATTCGAGCCAGTTGAAGTACTTGCTACATTTGTAGTAGCTAAATCATTAGTTACTAATCGCTGTACATGGGATCTATAAAAGAAAAAGAAAAACATGAGTTATTAGTGTGTTTTAATATTGAAAAATCATTCGCTTACTTGGCGTCTCCATCGAGATCAGAGATAAGATCTTGTTCTAGTTGTAATAAAACTTGTACAAGTTCAGTCATAAGTATAGGCCATAATGAGATTAAATTTTTCGTCGATATTTTCAATAGAAGTACACGCAAAAATAGAAACATTTGTGTATGTAATATCGGCACTTGAGGTAATTTAAGTAGATCAGCAATACGTTCAAGTATTTCAGGTAACTGTCGATTATATTGATCTTTTTCTGATGCATATATAACAAATGCAAAACGTTTAACAAGCATAGCACGCTGTTCATATTCATGTTCTTTCGATACGAATAAACCGGTTTGAACAGTATTGATTTTTGTCATAACATCGCGAAATGATGTTGGCCGTTCGTTTGTTATCATATTGTCAACAATTATTTTCCATGAACGTAATGCAGTTATATCAAGTTGAAAAAATGCTACGTCGAATAGTTGTTCAAATGCTTCTTTTTTCCATGATTTTCGTGTATAAGAATATTGTGATATGTTCATAAGTAAAGCTGATGCTGAACGATACGATGGAGCATTGGCAGCAACATGTGTACGTACATATGGCATAACATTTGTAACGAGATTTTGTAGAAATGGTAATACAACACGATCTTTTTCGTCTGTTCGATTATAGACTATGTCGAGTAATGTTGCAGCATGTTCAGCAAGAACTGATAATGCAAGAAAACTATAATTTCCATTGTTTACAAAGTCGCCTGTGTTAATGGCTTGAGATACACCTAATTTAGTGGAAAAAAAGCAGAAATTTAGTTGATGAAAATAGAAAGGAATGCACTGAACATATTATAGATCATTAGTTGCATTTATGTTTTTTTTTTCATTCTTGATTAATAGCAACTGAGAAAATCAGTTACGAAATGGATTTTGTTTTTGCACTCGAAAGAATTTTATTAATTAGTTAAAGGTGAAAGTGTGCAAAACTGCCTGATGAAACATTTTGAAAAAGAAAAGGAAATATTCTTATCGTATGTGAATATGACAATGAGATCTATCATTCGTTTTTCAAAGGAATCAGATTGAGACAAATCATCTTGATAACCACAATATAATATTTCAGCAGTTTAGAAGATATTAAATCAAGCAATTTACAACACCTTATAGCGGACTTTAACTCTAAGACACACGTGTTTCTTTAGTTGGTTTTAGCTCTGTAAAAAAAGAGCAGCATGCTATATAGATATATCGGGAAATTATTACCGATCGGCAATAATCATATGAAATCAAATTTTCTGCGTATTATTAAAACAGTGTATTTACTCAAAAAAAAAAGTGATTCGATTAGTCACACAAGATTAGCTCATAGCAAATACCTCTTAAAGTTATATTCAAAACAGTTTGCGGCACAATTTTAGCTGAAAATTTGTCGATCATGTTAACTACTGTCGACAATGTATTACGTGCTAAATGTTCATCGAAAAATAAAAATATTCCTATTCGTGCCATTTTTTGTTTTCTTAAATATTATTGATATCAATTTTACTCACCATCAAAATCAGAAGTATCATCAACAGGCACATTTCCACTCTCATGCAAAGAACCAGGTCCTATCGATGTTGTCTGACCTCCAGTTGAACCACTTTTTATGGATTGAGTATCAGGTTGAGCAACACGTACCTGTAAATTTTTTCTTAACCACGTTGTTTGTTCTAGTGATGAAGCAACAATTGTATTACAATTATCAAGTACTCTCATTGTTATATCCTATGAAGAAAATAAAAACGATGACATTTTTTTCTCTTTCAAAATTCGTACTTGTAGATCTTTTAAATCTCGGCGTTCAACAAGTGATGGTGATTGTTTTATATAGAAACTTAAAATTCTATAACAAAAACAAAACAACAGAAGTAGCTAGTCGATAGATTCTATGTTTCTCTAATACCGTATTATTAAGAATGTAGCAGGTGGTGATATTGATTGTGATAAACATTCTTTAAACATAAATGCTAATGATGGCCAGCAATCGACAGATGCACTTTTTTGATGCTGCATATATGCTAATAGAAATTGTAAACACCATACATCATAATTTTGTTTTTTCTAAAATATATTATTTAAATCATTATTATTTAATATTAAAAATGAACAAAAACAACTGATATTCATATGTAAGGTGAAGCTCGAAAAATAATTATTTATAAAACCGATAAGAAGATGAGATTAAATAATAAAAAATAGATATACCCTTCTTTTATGTCCAACTTTCATATTATAAAGTGCCGATAACTGTAAAAACTAGTCCAAAGAAGAGCTTCGTTTATCTAATAGTTTTCCTTTAAAACTTACCTTATCTCTGGCTGTTAATTGATTTCGTATCAGTTCATTCATATTTGGTATCATGTCGTTGAGTGTATATCCATTAATACTCATAACAATTTCAATGAGCGCTTGTGCTTCACCGATATTATCTCTAGGCATTGTCAGTATTGTTGTACGTGATGATGCGTCTAATGTTGATGTCGTATTACTTCTTTGTTGTGTTCGCTGTTGACGTTTACGCTCGCCCCAACATTGCGCAACAGCACTGAGAAATGATACACCATTGGATTTTGTTAACGATGAAAGATAATCAAGAATTGTTTGGCGAATTTGTTTAACACTATATTGTGGCCAAAGATTATTTAGTGATTGATGAATTGGAAGTAGATTCGATGTTGTTTGATCATTTGCATTATCAAATAAATATTGTTCGGATACGGTTTTCCATATAAATAAAATACTTGAAAGAATTGATGGAAATTGATTGAGAATGGATTGACGTGCATCGAATAGATCACGTTCATTTATTGTTAACTAAAATATTTTGAAAGAAAAATAGAATTTTAAATTAATATGTACAGCTTAACTTACTGCTTTCATCCAATGTTGTGGACTAAGTGTTTGATTGGGAAAATGTCCATTATCAATAATATTACCAAGTAGACAATAATTACATATATATGAAAGACGTTGAATTAAATGAATAACATAATCGAATACATCAAAATACGGTAATTGCCTAAAAGAAAGAAATTGTTGCTGAATTTTTCATTTTATCTAACAATGATTGGATGAAGTTAATCTTCTCGGATGATACATTTTTTGTTCAAATAATAAGCCATTATTAATTTGGAACAATTTTGAAATGATAGAGAAGATAAAAGGTCATATCTTTAAAATTACAGTTATTATATTGTATTAAACTACAGTTTGTATATGCGAGCTGATTCATGATTCGCTTTTAGATAAATTTTCTTGTAGATCATGAAAAGAAAGTTAAAATAGTTTAAGAAAACAAATACAACTGGTTCTTTAAATTTTAATCATTGAACCAATTTTATTTATACATTTCAAATTCTTCGCTTCATGCAAATTTCCGTTAGTTGTTATATCGATGTGAAATTGAAATCATTTTTATGTTTTCATTACTCGCTCTACCAATTTGATAATAGACTTAGATACAAATCGATTCAACTTCTCGGTATTCTTTGTAATCAATATCGATTGAAATATCTCATAGAATTCCAGGTCTTGTTTTTTTTTCATTAATCCCTGATTAATGATCAAAATATATCATCTCCTTTTGATTACTTATGAATACGGCTATGATTAATCTTTAAATTAAGCATGTAGAATATTTATGTCTACAGGGAAGACTTTTTGCAATCCACAAAGCTCCAAGCTATTTCACCGAGCAAACATCGATCAAATCAATATTCCTCGAAGCAAATATGCTTCATGTTATCTTTACAATTATTGGGAAAAAACCAGACAGTGTCATATCAGATTCTTCTTTGACTTTTCCAGGGCCCTGTGACATGTGTAAACAAGAGCTATGTTGAATGACCTTGTTCAAATCAAATTTACTTTAGCATGGCTTAGGTAAACAATAGACAAGCTCACTCCTTCTGTCAATCATTTTAATGAATTAGCAAACAAACGTTCAATTAGTATTTGATTAAACGTTTTAGAAAACCAAAATTTTATTACATACTTGAATTTCATTTTATTGCCTTGTTGTTGTTGGTGATATGTTTGAACAATAAAACATAAATTTCGACAGATTTGTTCAATAACTAAACTACTTATTGATTTCAATGATGATCCACAATGTGGTAATATTCTAACAACTAAACTTATAATATGACGATGATTTTCAATGAAATCAATCTGCTTTAAATATTGCAATATTGACGAAAGAAAAAGACTTTGATTCACAATCGGTTGATTATCAATATAACGTAATGGGTTTGCTGTTGAATTCATTTGATTAGATTTTGTTATTAGATTAATAAAATCAATTTCAGAATGATTACGAAATTGAAATAGTGATATATTTGAATAATCATTTGCTGTTAATTGTATACTATTCGATGTAACCGATGCAAGAATATTTGATGCAAACGTTTGTAGTGTACTTTGATTAGAACTGACATCAAAACGTTGTTGATAATAACGAAGAATATTTTCCAATAAAATAATTTCCTCTAATAGTTCGACTAGTTCACGTAAATATTGTCGTGTTAATTCATCGTAGAATGATTCAATATTGTAATCATAAAGTATTTTTGTTAGTGTCTTTGTTTTGATTAAACGTTGCTTTAAATTGAGTTTTTCTATAATTGTATTAAATAAATGTAAAATTGTTTTTTGAAAAGATAATTTTTGAAATAAATCATTGATATAATTAATTAATATATTATTTATATGAATATTTTCCATACATATCGACGATAAATCACGACAAATACGTTTTAATAATATTAAACAACGTATATGAACTTTACGATTACCCTGTAAATCATGTATATTTAAACGATGTTCAAATGATTTTGAATAATAAGTACGTGCATATGTTAAAAGGATATTGATTAATGTATATAAATAAGATTGATGATTATTCGAAATGTTTTCAACTGAGGAATAAAAATTTTTTCCCTCAATTGCATGACGGTGTCTTAATGAAAGTTCATGTAAACGTTTGTTATGAACACTGATGGGTGATGTTTGAATATTGGTTGTTACTAGTAATGTATGCATTAATTGTTGAGGTAATAAATCCATTAAAGTTTCAATAGTATTTAAAGCAAATGTTACACGATTATAATCATAGGGCTGTGTGTATAGTAAAATATAGGCTAAATGAGAATCAATTTTACGTGAACGATCTATTGATTCAGATTTTTTTGTTGAATTACAATTTATTGGCAGAGATTCAGATTCATTTAAACATTTTAATGGTGCCATCGGTGGTTCTGATATACCGTCAATAGTAGAAGCATGTGGTATTGGACCCACTGAGTGAGGTCGACGACTACTATTCGTATTCATATTTGAAATCATAGTTGAATTTGTTAATTGGGAATCAGCAAGAGAATCCGTTTCATGAGATGCATCTTCGTGAAGTGATGTATGCATACGTAGAAGATTATTGTTACTACTTTTTGTACTATCACATTCAATACCGCTATTGTTACGGCTGAACACTGTTGGCATTGTTGGTGCACGACGTTTCACTGATTTTGATGATGCTGTTGGAGATCCTGATCGGCTATTTGAAAGACTTGGCTGAGAAAGACTTAATGTTGGAGGAGGTTTCATTGAATCGGATTTCATCGGTTGTGGCGATGAATGCTTCAAATGATAAACGACTTCACCTGTATCAGTACAACTTATGCCATATATCTATTAAACAAATTTGCAGAAAACAAAATTGATATTATTTTAATTTCCTATGAATCTTGATTTCGTCCAGACTGATGGTTTTCGAAATTTGGAAAATAGGCAAACTCCATTAGAACAAATTGAACGAACAGGGACAAGGATTGTTAGAATAATAAAAAAATAAAATATCTGGTCATTAATAGATTAAATGAATAGTACGCTATCTTAAAATTTAGTTAGTGATAAATCAAGTTTGTTAATCAATTGAAAAAAATCAATCACTCAAATTTACTAATAGTCAATTAAATCAAAAGAATAAGCATAGAAACCCAAATAAACTATTATATTATTCACTTTTGATTGTTCCTTTGTCCATACAGTAGGAGTATTATGTACGACATGCATATATAGATAGATAGATAGATAGATAGATAGATAGATAACGGGTGGGTCATAAAGAATTACACTACTTTGTTTTCGTCATAACTCACGAGGGAACCGCCCGAAGTGATCCACCGCTTTTGAGCTGATACTTTGGGCATAAGTAGGAGACCCCGAAACTAGAATAACCCTATGAGGATTTGGGCC
>OENM01001001.1:8807-34825 GCA_900239745.1 Rotaria magnacalcarata
ATAAGGAGAATAATAACTAATACTAGAGTTATTATAGTAAACAGAAGTGCAATCGTAATTGCTTGAATTCATCGGAACATTCGCTTTATGCATGACTTTATGTTGTGACTCTAGCGTATCACTTCATATTTTCTCATAGGTGAACCAACCTGAACATACTTACGTAAATCGTGTCGTCTTTTTATTACGGTCTCCCGGTCTTTGTCATTACGAACACCCGAACATTCTGATTACTATCTCCAGGCAAATTTTGATGTTCGCAGAGAGAAATATTTACATGGAGTTCGGAATCAATTTTCAAAATAGCTTTTTCAATGGTTATATCCTATGAAAAAGCTATTGTCAGAATTGATTCCGAACTCCTGGACAAGGTTCATTCCGAACACCCTGTATTTTTGTTGTATTTCATTTACGAACTCCGTTCCGAACACCATGTCTTTTTGTTCATGTCAGGAGATCGTAAACAAATTATTTTACGGGAGTTCGTAAAAAAGAGGTGAGACGAAAGCTAATTTCTCCACTACGAAATCGAATGCAATATTTGCATCATAGAAATCATTAACGAAGACGAATATTTTTCCACAAACTTTATTACTTATATCAAACATAAATAACTATAAATGTTTGATGAATACAAATAATTGAAAAGCAGAACGGAACAGCATTAAAAAAAGGAACTAAATTATGCTGCGAGTAACAGACTGCATGATTTTTTTTGTTTTAGTTAAGTTCTATTTGATTTGTGTAATGGGCAATCTAACATCCAAAACCGATGATTCAATCTCGTAATGGAGAAAACTTCATTATAGTATGGTTAGATTCGAATATGAAAGAATCCAAAGAAAAAACTCAACATGGAATAAATCAATTCGGACAGGTAATCAATTCTATTCGAACATTTACTGATTCTGATCAATGCATGAATTTTATTCGTGATATTAAAGATGAAAAAATATTTTTGATTATTTCTGATGGTCTAAGTCAAAGTTTTGTTCAACTTGTTGAAAAAACGATTCAGCTGATTTCGATCTATATCTATTCGAATCATAAATTAAAACAGAAACAATGGATAATTAATCATAGAAAAATCAAAGGTATTTTTATTCAAATCGAACACATTTGTAATGTCATAAAAAAGGAGGCTCGTCAATATGAAACTGATTTAATACCAATTAGTATTGTTACGAATATATCAGCAACGAATCCCGATGAACTTGATCAATCATTCATGTATCACAATTACTAAAAGAAATTCTATTAGAATTAGAACATGATGATAAAGAAAAAAGTGAACTCGTTGAGTTTTGTCGTGAACAATATGCTGATAATGAAAATGAATTAAAAATAATTAATGAATTCAATCAAAATTATAGTAAACCATCACCGATTTGGTGGTATACACGTGAATGTTTTGCGTATTCAATGCTTAATAAAGCTCTACGAACACAAGACGTAGAAAATAATTATTAAAATGGTTTTTTTCGTTCGTGCTCTTCATCAACAAATTGAACAATTACATTATCAAACAAATAATCAACGCTCATTTATTGTCTATTGTGGACAAGGAATTTTAAATAACGAATTCGAAAAAATGAAGACAAGTAAAGGATGTCCTCTACCATTTAATAATTTTTTATCAACAAGTACAACGAGGGAAGTATCAATGAAATTTGCTCGTCAAGCTTTAAATAGTCCTGAACTAACAGCTATTTTTTTCCGAATGGAAATCGATCGTCAATAACGTCGCCACTATTTGCATCGTTGGATACGATTAGTTATTATTCAGCTGTAGAAAAAGAAATTTTGTTTTCAATGCATGCCGTCTTTCGAATCGGAGATATGAAACAAATCGAAGATCGTATGTGGCAAGTTGATCTAAAATTAACAAGTGAAACTGACCCACAACTATAACACAATTGACAAAATATATACGAGAAAAAATTCGTGGTGGTACAGGTCTACATCGAATGGGAGCTTTGATGCATAGAATGGGTGAATTTAATAAAGCCGAAGAAATCTACACAATTCTACTCGAAGCAACATCTGATGATCATAAAGAACTAGCTTTTCTTTATCATCAACTTGGATATATTAATGATCAAAAGGGTGATTTAACTACAGCATTAATTCACTATAAAAAATCACTGGAGATTAATTTAGCTGAAATGTCACCAGATGATCCTTCACTTTCGCCGACTTATTCTAGTATCGGTATTATTCTAAAAAGGCAATAAGGCTATCTAGAAGGTGCATTAGAACAATATCAACATGCTCTTGCCATTGATACTAATAAACCCGAACCTGATCAACTGCAAATTGCAACTCGACATAATAATATTGGCGCAATATTAAAAGACCAAAAAAAGTATACAGAGGCACTGATAAGCTATCAAATTGCACTCAAAATTCAAGTTGCTCATCTTCCATCTCGTAGTCCATTAATTGCAACTACGTATACTAATATTGGTTTAGTACATTCTTTCATGGGAGATAAATCTACTGCAGTTTCATATTATGTAAAGTCGCTTGAAATTTTTCAAAAATCACTAACATCGAATCATCCATCGTTACCTGTTACACATCGAAATATAGCAAGAGCATTAGAAGATCTTCAGCAATATAAAGAAGCTCTCGAACATGCTACTCAAGCTCTTGATATATTTTGTCGTGCTTTTGGTTCGGATAATAGTGAAGTAAAATTGAATCGGGAAAATCTTAATCGAATTCAGCAGAAAATTATGATCGATCTTACTGCTTCAGAATAAAGATGAACAGTTTTTTGAGTTGTGACATTAATCTTAAAAGTGTGTAGGATCTTCTTACTAATGAATGTGCTTCTATTTTTACATAAAATAAAGATCAAGATTTAACGCAATGTGTTTCATTTTATATCAATAGTCGAAGTTCTCGTCATAGCCCTTTTTGTGAGCATCCCATAACCGCCAGGTAGCGAATACTTTTTGATAAAAGATAAAAAAGAAAAGAACATTGAAGAGGCACATACATGGGACTAGTCTCATTGTTGTATATTCTGCTTCTTTTTAGTTAACATCAGATTTCATATCTAACCGCAAATAAAACGAAACGAACTACATACATATCAGTCATTTTGCTAGTGGTTTCTTTTTTAATAGTAGGATTATGAAGGTTTCTCTTTTCGTATTAACATTGTGGTGTGTTACTATTCATGGACTTCTGTATCCAGAAGAAAGTGAAACTAGACAGATTCGATCATTAGATGGTCTATGGGAATTTCGACTCGATGAAGCTGGTGTAGGTAAAACTGAACAATGGTTTGCAAAGCCACATTTACCTTCACCTACTATTCTTATGCCTGTACCAGCCTCGTACAATGATATAACACAAAATATTACTATTCATCAACATATTGGAATGGTATGGTATGCACGTGATTTTTTTTTCCACAATACCGCACCTCGTTGGGTACTTCGATTTCAAGCTGCTCACTATGAAGCAAATGTTTGGGTCAATGGACAATCAGCAGTGGATCATTCCGGTGGACATTTACCTTTCGAAGTTGATATTACTCGATTCATTTCTAGTAGTGTAAGCTATTCGAAAGTACGAATTGTTGTCGCTGTTAATAATACTCTTACATCTACAACATTACCACCTGGTTATCTACATATTTATAATCCAACCTATCGTGTTCTTGAAACTCCATTTGATTTTTTCAATTATGCTGGTATAGATCGTTCAGTTATACTTTATTCGACTTCGAATAACTATATCCAAGATATCACTATTGATACAGACAGCATTGATTTCGATAGTCAACATGTAGCTACATCCGCTGTTCTTTCTTATTCTGTCACCATTGGCGGAACTACTCATCAANCATACTTGTAGTGAACAATACTGATTCTCAATCACGTTTAATTGTGAACAAACCAAATCTATGGGAACCATGCGGAATGAATCATACTCATCCGTGTACTGAAGAAAGTTATTTGTATACTCTAAAAGTGACACTCTACGATGATGCATCGCCTATGAATATCTTAGATATCTATCGTATACCACATGTTGGAATTCGTACTATTCGATTGACTGATTCAAAATTTTTAGTCAATGAACGTCCATTCTATTTCCATGGAGCTAATGCCCACGAAGATAGTGATATTCGAGGAAAAGGATTTGATCGAGTAATTCTAGCTAAACATTTCAATTTATATGGTTGGTTACATGGTAATGCATTTCGAACATCCCATTATCCGTATGCTGATGAATTCTATGCCATGGCTAATCGATTTGGTATAGCAATTATCGGTGAAACTCCAGCTGTCGGATTGAAAAAAGATCAATTCGTTTCACAAGCTACTTTAGACCATCACAAACAAGTTGTTACAGAAATGATTAGTCGTGATAGAAATCATCCATCAGTTCTTATGTGGTCGTTGGCTAATGAACCTGAATCTGGTGATCCAGAGGCAAAAGGATATTTTAGTGCACTAGCTGATTTTACAAGACTATTAGCAGCAGGTCGTCCTATTACTTATGTTATTTCAGCTACTTATGATAGTGATCAAGGTATTCAGTTCTTTGACATGATTTGCATAAATCGTTATTTTGCTTGGTATAGTCAAGCAGGTCGTCTAGATCAAATTCCATCCTTAGTATCTGAAGAACTTGCTAATTGGCGACATAGATTTCCAAACAAACCAATATTAATGAGCGAATATGGCGCAGATACTGTGTCTGGTCTTCATAATGATCCACCATTGATGTTTACTGAAGAGTATCAAAAAGATTTCCTATCTGGTTATCATGAATCGTTTGATAATGTGTCTTCTATTGTTCATCCAAATACAGGTTATTTTGTTGGTGAATTAGTCTGGAATATGTTTGATTTTGCAACTGACCAAAGTATTACTCGTGTAGGTGGCCTAAATCGCAAGGGTCTATTTACTCGACAGCGTCAACCAAAAGCAGCCGCTTTCGTTATGAAAGAACGGTACCAAGAACTTGAATTCATACCAACAGAAGTAACACACTAGACTATGCAATGAAGAATCAATTTTTTCTTTATTCTTTCTAATTAGACATAGTTTATAATCAATTTTTTCTTTGTCGTGCCCATTTTTTTCTGTATATTTCACTGTGTCATTTCACTATGTAAAAAGATTGACTTCTCATAAACTATATCTTACAGAATATAATAGAAATCAAGAATAAGTTTTTGTTTACATAACTCAATGATTAATTTGTTAATCAAAGCGTTCACGAGAGATGATGTTCAAATGATTTTTAAACAATTGCCTTTTTCATTGAATTATCTTCGCAATGAAAACCTCCTAATGATCGAAATACATAAGTATAAACAGAAGAAGAATCTTTATTGCGCCATAAAGAGTAATTATCAATTTTTATATAAAAATACTAAGACAAATTAGTTGTCAAATTTTCCGATTTTTTGCCAGAGCTGTACAAGGCATAATTATATATCACAAGTCAGCTAAAGTAGCAATTTGTGCTCCAGATTTGTAATTACGCACTAAAAATAAAATATCCTGATCTTCTATTTCATCGTTGGTCGTTGAATATAATATGTATGACTAAAGAAAAACTTTATGTGTTATTACTCAACGCGTTTGAGGAATTATAAAGAAGTCATGGTTATTCTGAAAACAAATACTTCTCATATTTTACTTGAAAAAGAAACGAAATATACTTCGTTTACCTAGAAATGTGTCTGCCATCATGTATTAAAAATATTTTTGAAATCTTGTTATTGAAAAGATTGCTTTACATGAATGATAAATTTTCTAGATTCCATGTACACAACATGAAAGGTTATCAAATTTCTACTCATTGAAATAGTTTCAACGTAAAAAAATATTATTTTCATATTTTTCAATATTTTTATCGATTTACTAATGCCAAAAGATAAATATATACGATGTAGTGTTACTTTTCGTAGACCTTGTAAAAGAGATATCATTTTTTTTTCTAGTTAATTATTGTATCACTGATGGGTACATTCAAATCAACCAATTGAAATTCGACAGACACATGGAGGTAGTGTACGAGGCATTTTTCTTGTTTCACTCGTTCTTTATATATACACAGTAAATGAAAACGAGCTAAATCACATCGGTCATATCTTCACAGTTTAATAATCTGTTTTGATCATGTACAAATATTCTATTTTTATTATTCACATAATTTTTTTTGCTATCGTTTCAACAAAACTCTATCCTGAAGATATATATTCGTTGGAAACGTGTAATATTCCTGAAGAATTTTCGTATATAAATCAAAATGAATTTAATAGTCGTTATGGTAGCGAAAAATATTTAGCTAAGCCAGTTGTATTTCGTCAAATACCAATCAATAAACAATTTCTTAATTTAATTCAACTGGATTCTATATTGCGTCGTTATGGAAATAAATATATAACTGTAACAACAGCAAATACATATTCATATAAAAAACAATACATTAAATTAAATGATTATATTAGTTCACAAAAAGAATCACCAGTAAAATCCAAATGGGGAAAGTAAGAAAGTCAATAAAATGATAAATAGAAACTTTCGTTTCTTTTTTTGCATTTTAGTGAAACCTTTTATTGGTTTGGTGATGATTTATTAAATGATCAAAAATGGCTTCATCAAATGCTACGATATTATAAACCACCACCGTATGTTGTTGGTGATTTTTTTGAGCCATCATTAAATTTTGGCATGGGTGGTATAGGTACTGGTGTACCATTTCATTTTCATGGTCCCGGTTTTCAACAAATGATAGTCGGTAGAAAGCGTTGGTATTTATCTATAGAAAAACCTTTTTTTGATCCAAATGAAACTACAACTGAATGGGCAATTGAAAAACGATTCAAACGAAAACAGCCATTTCTTTATGAATGTACGTTACATCCAGGTGATATTATTTTTTTTCCCAATCTATGGTGGCATGCAACCTTAAATCTAGATTTCTCAATTTTTATATCGACATTTTTAAGTCTATAATTATTGTCAAAAAAGTAATAACAGATATTTATCAATCATTGAAATAGGTTAATCAATAGAAAGCAGATAATGTGTGTTTTTTTTTACTCTGTGATTTTGTTCAATTTACAATAGAATAATATATGTTGACAACTGTTTGAATATTTTAAAAATTGTTATAATTATTCGATCATAACCTATACAAACAGACGAATTTTCTACTTAAATATTTATTTTTCAGGAATATGCAGATAGGTTATAATTGTCATCGTCAAATAACCATCTAATAATTCACTCATTATATAGCTATGAATGTATAATAAAATAGAAAACAGCGGCATTTCGAATGCACTACTTCTACGTGCAACAATGTAAATCTCTTTCAATGAATTCCAATTTTGTCGTACGAAAAGCATTCTTATTACGAAATATCTGACTGATTACATACTGTGACTGTTTTAGAAGCAAATTTTTTCTTATTAGTCGTAGATTTACCTTTTGCATGAATAGTTATTTTTACTAGAACACACAGCAGGCAATAGTTTTATTTAACATCATCGGCATATTTCCTTTGAAATTCGTACATTACAAGCATCTGTTTCTCAAAACATAAGCGTCATAAAATGAAATAGATTTTCTTCGTAATAAATTTTTTTTTTTTGTTATACTTTTATCTTCTGTCGCTTTTGTATAAAATAAGTACTTAAATTGATATTTCATGTCAGCATCAAATAGTCAAGGGTCAACTTCTTCCTTCATTTTTTTACAAAATAAAAGGAAAGATAATCACTATGACAATAATTAATCTTTATTTCTATTGGTTAGAAAATGACCAGCATTAAACATATCATCGAGCCCTTATGATGAAATTTTTTTATATTGAATCTTTTTTCTATTTGTCGCTTTTGTTTTTGCTTGACGGATAGCTATTAATAACAACAATAACAACAACAAAAAACAGCTGTTTATCTCTATGCTATTAGATTATTAACGAAAGTTGATTTCTCGTATTTTTACACGACGCTAAAAGAAAAAACACAAGCTTACTTTTTTTCTTTTCGTTCTTCTAGATTTTTTTATCGTTTACTTCTCTCGTTTTTTTCTTTTCTCTCTCTCTCTCTCTCTCTCTCTTTCTTACAAATAACAAAAAACAGAAGAAAAATATTGAAGCGAATGTTCACCTCGTCTGACCCGAACTTAACTGATTTGGATTTCGAGCTTGTTGACGAATTACGACGAAATCAATTTGTAAACGAAACAATGATTAAAGACTTACTATCAACATCATCACCATCATCATCACCCTATCGGATTGTCAAACCGATGTAAAAATTTAAAAATAAGAATTATTCTTTAGAAATTTTTTATTTTATTTTTTACTTTAAGAAGCACAAATAAACGTAGCGGAACAGTTCAATTACGTAGACAATTAGTAAATATTCTAAAAGCTTTTGTCTTTATTATTTCCTGTGTTTTTGTTTTCTTTTTGTATTTTTATAGACTGATGATAGCTTTAACAAGCAACGTACACCACCTAATTCAACTGGTACAAGTATATCATCAATATCAAGTTCATACATAAGTCGACTATCACCTTCCAATGATAATAGTCCAATACGAACAACGAATGCTATGTGTGTTTCATCGCCAGTATCGAATAATACTATTATTAATAACAACGGACAATCAACATCAGCAAAACAAGTCGATGCAGTTACATTATTACTTAAACAGACTATTGCACCTGCACAACTTATACAGGTAAGAAGGGTAGTGATATGACAAAAAAGAGGAAAAAAAGAAAAAAGAAACGAAACACTTATTGCCTATCTATGTGTTTATGAAAGTGCGTAATGTTGGCCTTAGTTAGAAGAACAAAGTTTGATCTTAAAATATATCTATTTATCTCAATGAAAAACCATTCATATTGTTTCCTTGAATAGACTGTTCAAACTCGTCTTGAAAATCCGACAAGATATCATCTTGAACAAATGTGTCGTAAACAAAGTATAGCTGATGACGTACCAACTTCAACACATACAATTGCCGTAAGTCCTTGAATTAAATTATTTTTCTATTTCATTTAAACTAAACTTTTACCTTCTACTTTTGTTTTCATGCACAGTCATCTCAACCACTTCAACAAGAAGAATCATCACCAGATAGTGAAATCACATCGGAAGTAAATGAAAAAAGAAACAAAATATCAATTACAAAAAAATTCTAATCGATCTTTCGTTCTAGATGGACGATCAACTTAATGATGATACAACGTGTGGAAGTATTGATAGTGCCTCGCGTGGAATTAGTATAACGCCACGAGTAAATAAATCATTTTCAAAAATTTTATTTTTAAATATATTCTTTTAGTTGTCAACAACAATGACCGGTGATCATCCTGGTTCTATATTTCTCTCATCGTCGATTTCAAAAGATTCTACGGATAGTATGAGTCGTCATTCATCATCTTGTCCGACAAATATTTTAAGTGCAAAAGCAAAAATTGGCCTACCATTAACCGACGATGAAATGCGTCTTGTCTTACGTGATCGTCAAAAAAAAGATAATCATAATATGAGTACGAGAAAAAAAACAAAACGAATTTTTTTTTATTGTTGATTGTTTTTTTCTAGTTGAACGTCGCCGTCGATTTAATATCAATGATCGTATTAAAGAACTTGGAACTTTATTACCCAAAGGAACAGATTTGTAAGTATAAAAAAAACTTGAATTTAAAATTGAATCAACATAATTTTATTTTTAAAGAGACCTGAAACAAAACAAAGGAACAATATTACGTGCTTCAGTTGATTATATCAAAATATTACGGCGTCAATACGATAATGTCTCGTTAGTAGAAGAGAAATGTCAAATGCTGTCAGAACAAAATTCATTATTACAAGAACGAGTTCGCGTATGATACTAAATGAAACCTTGATTTATATAAAAGATTATGTGAATTTTTTTAGGAATTAGAAAGACGATGTTTATTAAATGGTGTTCCAGTTAATTCACCAACAAAAAGTTCACTAGCAATAGCTGTTCAAACATCAAATATAGTTAAACAAGAACCTTCGTCATTATCATCATCAATAAATAATTCAACAAATCCATTAGTACCACCATCGACACCAATATTCGCAACTATCGATTCATTTCCAACGCTAGATTCACTAGCGGCATATGGTATTGTTGATGATGATAGTAATGATAAAACAAACGTCAATGGAAATACAAATAATAATAATGTTGATCCGTTATCCCCACTTTCTCACGATCCATTTTTATCGTCTACATCGTTTAGTTTCGATAATGAAATGGATATCGAAGGAGTTTTCCCCTAAAATGTATAGAAACGCATGCAAATGCTCAATTCAAACTTGCTTATATATTATGTATTTTTTTTCTGTACAGATGTGCAATGGATTGTCTTTTCATGTACATATAGATATATAGATATATATATCTGGCTGATGAGGATAATATTTGTTCTCTATTTTTTCTTTTGCCTTCTACTACATAACAGTGCTTTGTGAATTTGGTGCTCCTGTAAAATAACAATTTCGACAAATTAATGAAATAAGGGACCTTGTTCGTCGAGTTTTTTTTTCTCTTGATATTTCTTTTGACAAAAATCAACGCACATCTACCTTTTCATTCGTGTGATATCACATTTATCATTGCTGTTTTTCTTTTTGCACATATCTCATTCTTCCTTTCATACCGCCAAAAATGTATTTGTTTATTGTATTATTATCAAGTACATGTACAGTGTATATTTTCCCTTTTTTTCTCTCCGCTCTTTGTCTTTTGTATATGAGGAACAGTTGTGCTATTCTTTTGTTGTCACTATCTATTTATCGTCAAAATATACTTTTCTTCCTATTCATCATCCTACTTATTTTATTGTGAAAAGATACAAACACATTGTGCATGATATTAGATAGCTACTTCAATAAAAAAAGAAATTTTTAATAAAGCAAAACATTCGCTATTCTTGAACGTAATTTCATATCATAAGGGAAAAGAAAAAGACTACCCCTATTCTTATCTTCATCTCATACTATGATTAATAGGAGAGAATTAAATATCAATGTTTCGCAATAAAAGCCTATTAATCATATTCTAAGTTCATCACACATGAATATCGATTATTGATAACCTTTGAAACTGAATGATATCGATGATTCGAAATACAATAAAAATGTCATTAATGAACCAATGACCAAATAGTTATTTATTCAATACATTCATTAATTAATGACGCATATCTTATGTGCAGTGCATTCTTTCCTATTGTATGTATGATCAGTGGTCTGGTGTAATAGATTGGCTTAGTATCAGAGATTTGTTTCTCAGCTATATTTCGCACATACACACACACACACACTAGGAATTAAGATTCTAATTTATTTCCAGCTAAAAAACACCAACTAAGAAAGGTACAGCAGGATTTTGAGTGAAATGATAAAAAATAATATAGATGTCGATAATTTTGTATCAACCACTGAAAAGGTTTAGCATGGGATCGATACATGGAATGACTATTATTTATGTAGGTTATTCCTGGTGGTTTATTCTATCTTGAAATGAATCTTGATATTTGAGAAGTACTCTGATCTTGTTGCTGATGCTACAACTGTAATTGCCTTTTTACCAACTAGCCTTCTTTCTTTTGCAATTTATACATAATTTTAAAAAATTGATAAACAATAATGGTTTTCATTTGTGTTTTCTTTTAAAAACTCGATCTAATTTTTTTATTCATCTCTCGTTTCACAGCGTTATAATTTCACACAAAGTTATAGAAACGAACCCTGATGTTCAATCTCACAAAAATTGTAGATCAGAGCATCTTTTTGGGGAACATATCTCTCGTTGGTAAAACCGTTTTTTTGCAATGAGAGAACCCAGATCGAACAGTCCGGCCTAGAAACAGCCGGTTCCGAGTAGTTCCGTTGATTTTGTGGAAGCAGTATTCCGGTTGGAAATTTTTCCGATCAATTCCTGTCGGAAAGCACCGGGACTTGGCAGAAGTTCGCCGGAAAACTCCGGCCGTATTTTTGACCAGAATACTGCTTCCATGTTCCAGCGATTTCCCGTATTTTCCTGCAGGATATGGTGACTTTCCCGCATATTCCCTGGAGTAACCTACGGGATCCGGTGGCCGGAATGTTCGACCTGGGAATAATCAAAATACAATTGTTTAAAAACTTATCATATAAAAATTGAATCGAAGATATATCTGTAGAGATTTATATTAAAATCTCGAAAAAATTCAATGGTGTGAAAAAGAACGAAACTATCACAAACATTGATATTCTTTTTGATAGTTTATCCTTCTTCAAAACACGTTGCGATTGGCGTAACCTCAACCTTGACGGGTCGCTTATAGAAAAAAAAGATTCTCCCAATATATGTATTTTTTCTCATCATAAAATTGAAAATGCAGTAATTTAAAGTAGATTTAATATGCAGAAAGCGTGTATATTACACAATGCATAAGTGCGTTGAATTATTCAAGTTTTAGAAACGAGTGATTATCATCATTCACCCGTCTACCGATCAGTATGTTCAATGTAGAAAAAGAAAATACATATGATTAAATAGTTTTTCCGGTGCAAGTTGCTGTTGTTGTTTGATCAATATGATTTTATTATTGCTGATTGTCAAGAGAATGATCAGTTGACTCTAATTTTATTAATTCACGAACTAGAATACCATTGTTTCGTTCATTAATCCTAAGATAAATAAGAAACAATAAACAAGGTTAAGCAAAGGAAGATAAAATTTTACAATTGTTGACATGTAGTTAAACAAAATTCATAGATATTCTCTGGTTGTGATCGAAGAATTTCCCGTGTTAAATATGTAAGTAATTCGTTAAAACCCAATGGAGTACGGAGATGTGTATTTGATAATGGTGGCGGCATATTTAATCACATAGCAACAAAACTATGCTTTCATTATTGCATTCGACTACTTATTTAACATTGTGTATGTGTGTGAAGTATTCAGATTGACATTGTTTTAATAAAACTGTGTTCTTTACTTCCTTGTTGACATTTCTTTTTTAAAACAAATTATAACTGGTCGACAGGAAGAGCTTTGAACATGGAATTTATTTTTTCGGCGGATGGCAAAAATCTCAAATGGTATGTATTTAAAGTAATAATATATTTCTATTTGTTTATTTTCTGCATCGAAAACCATTGAATAAATATTAATGAACAAAACAAAAACGAGGAATATACTAATGCAAAAGATAGACATAAATAGAACTGTAATTATAGAACAAAGATACATGAGTCAGAGTTAATCGAAAACTCTAAGACGAATGAAATTATGTTCTCGGGGGAATTTATGTTGTTTTTTTGTGCTTTTTATATCTATGAGAGACATACTTGAAATCAATTTTGGGTATTTAAAATTTTCAAGTTGATGGTATGTGTTTAAAATCTTTACGCTGAAGAAGACCTGCAAGCGTGCCAATCGTATACAGTCCAAACTTGTGGTTAGATGCTTTTTTATTTTTCAGAACGAGAAAAAGAAAATTTCTGATTTTTCTTTATTTGACAAGAAACCATCATTCAATGCTCTATGTTCGAATTAATTATTGCTGGCGGCGTACGATATTGACAATTTGTTGATCTATAAATTTTTAAAATTTTTTTCAAACTTTTAATTCTCATATCGAGGAACATCCGCTTCTAATCAAAATCATTTTTCCCATAAAAACTAGCACTATGGCTTCTAGCCAAATCTATAAATAGAATTTTAATTATAATGAATCTCAAATCTTTCATCATTTGATGTATATATAACAGTAAATGGATCCACAAATTTTTTGGACATGTATTTTCAAATTATACCTAATGATTATAAATTAAGTACATATGCATTCTATTTTCCAAAACGTAGCATCAATTGAAATCCTTTAAACACTGGAATTCTCCGGAAAATCATCAATATGAATGAATGACTTCATAGTAAAAATCAAATTAGTAGAAGTCTTTCTTGAGTGAATCAAAATTCAGATAAATACATAAAAAACAAGAGCAACAGTACTTAAACTTTCATTAAAGTGAAACGTTCTTTTGGCATTTGTCCCTGTTTCTCTCTGCTAAGAAAAGAAAGATTTAATGGAACAGTAGGCTTCAGCACTTTCTTTCAAATAGAAATAAAATTACAGTGATGCTAACTAAGCCTGTAATGATTATCCAGCGGTCATATCAATTGTATTGCACTCTTGTTCATTCCGAAAATGGCTATTATCACAAACACTAAATTCAAAATTCCCAATTTATTTTCATTTCCATATATGAACGCACAAAAAAAATCTATTTCACACGACGCACAACAATAAATAAACTTACGAAAAAAAAAGAGCACAGAATGAATTATATTCTATACATTATATTCAAAAAAATCAAAACTTCAAGTTTACTATCATAAACTAGTTATCAAAGCAACGAATAAATTTGTTTGTTTTCTCTCGTTTTTCTTTAAACAAATGTATTCGTCGGTGAACCTTTGCAAGCTAACATTGATGAATTTGTCATTTCATAAAATGGTTGTGCTGCTGTTGTTGCTGCGGACGATCCGGTTGTTTGTCGAATCAATGGTTTCGGTTCAACATAATGTCCTAATTGCGCAAGATCAACAAAGTTTCTATTAGAACCAGACGATGACATTTGCTTAAAACGACGAGAAGGATATGAAATTGACGAATCACTACATGTCGACGAATCTTCTGTCGATACAGTACCAGTTGACGATAACAATGAAAGAATATCACGATTGGGTGTTCGTGTTGGATGACCACTTGGATATCGATGAATATCTAATGTAACTGTACGTTTCAAATGTCTAGAAAATAGACGAGTACGAGCATAGGAAATAGTTTTGAAATCAATAAATATAGATTCTTACTTAATTAAATTCGATACAGTTCGCTGCTGAGCACGCGAAACATTTTGTCCATTAACTTTAACGATGTAATCGCCTGGTCTAAGTCCACATCGTGCTGCTGGGCTATTTTCAGTTACTTTTCCAACAAATGTTGGACTATCACCAACAACGGTAAAACCAAATGAATCATTGACACCTCGTGATATAGTAAACTAAATAGAAGAATAAATAAGATTTTCTGAATCGCTAAAATTAAATTACATACTTGATGTTCTTCTAAATCAGCTATATCCCGATTAATAGCTGTAACATGTTTTTCTCCATGATCAGGTACTTGTTTATGGCGTAGTTCTCCGATATCTTCTTGTAAAATATAAAACCAACCACGAATCTTAATTGAATGGTCAAAAGAAAAGGTTATTTTTTTATTTTCCAAGGAAATTTTCTTGCTGCTTACTCGTTGTTTTTTTAATGTATTTTTAATTCCGAATGATAAACAGCCTTGCAGTTGCATATCATTTTTTTCTTGTTGATAATTATATATTGAAAAACAAAGACGTTTATGTAAATCATCATTATTTATTTCAAATGTAAATTTTTCGTTAAAAATAGCTGAACCATTTAAATTAGGCACAGCACGTGTATTACATTCTAGTGGTTTACGATCCGGTATTAACGTCATTTTTATTAGAATATTCGATGAACGTTGATGAATACCTTTAACTCGAATAACTGGAAAAAATAGAAAATAGAAAATTATTTCAAATTAAAAAATCCTTACTTTTTACAGTTAAATGATTATCCGAGGTAATTAAACTCAATTGAATGATACCTTGAAAAGAATAAAATTTTAATTTTATTTTCCTCTCAGTTATTGCCAAGAAAATTCATACCTCGATTTAACTGCAATGGTGATGGTTCGTTCATATTTGTTAATTTTCGTGTTACAGCTACACTATGTTTTTCAATAGGATTATAGGATGAATAATTTTGTGAATTCGAACTTATTGTAGAATTTAATTTACAATCTATTTTATCTTGAGGATGAAGTGTTTTAGTAATAAAACGAACGAAATTTGGTGAATCAAATAAACTACGTCGACGATTGAAATCGCTTAACGGTGAACGATTCATTGATAAATGGAATTCTGAAAAAATGACATAAATTGAATATTCAATCTGATATTTATATTGATTAATTCTATCGTTACTAATGAATAGATATTCATCATTGCACTCACCATGTCAGTTCGTCTGTCGTATTGGCCAAAATGAATGTGTGTATATACCACCCTCGACCGTTTCTATCCAAATATAGATGCTATACGCTACTGATTTTTTCTCCTCTCTTTTTCGTTTTCACACCGTGTGTTCGCTACAGAAAAACAGAAAGGAAAAAAAAGCGATGTTGAACTTCATGATCGGTCAACGAGGAAAAAATATAGACATTAACAATTGACGCCCAACGAAAACAAGAAAAAAATTGTAACAGCTAGATCAATTATGCAAATGAATAAATAGACTATTGTTGTTGTTGTTGTTGTTTGTTTGTTTCGTGAAAATGTTTATGAGAATTCTCACAACTATGTGTCAATATCGATCGATTTCTCACGATGATTTACCGAATAGGATGATAATTAACAAGTATTCACTAAGAGGAATATTGACTGCCATCGATGAAGAAGATTGATTGAAGTTTAAATAGCGAATTGATGTAATTAACAGAAAAATTAGTGGCGGTTATTGATGATCAAAGAATAGGTAGTCTTGATATATTTATTTTTCCCGATATGATACTGTTTTATGAAGTATTTTGATTTGAATTGATAGTCTACATTGGTGCTATATTCTCCAAGCTTAGGTCTTCATTTCAAAGAACATGGGAAACTATATTACCTTCTTAGAAAAAAATTTCTGAAAAACAAAACATGATATAGTACAGGTAGAAGGTGACAAAAATCATTAACGTTTTTGACAAACAGGAAAATGAGATGCGAAATAATAAACATGACAATTTCGAAAATTCATTCCTCTGACAGTTGGTCCCTATGGATTTATTTTCATTTCGACATGTTGTATCGAAACATTGCCTATCTTCGACTGGAGGTGAAATTTTTTTTGACGTATTATGCAGAACAAAATTCCCTTGACGAACATAAAACGATAATTTTCTTAATCATCATTCAATCACAATCGCAATCTATTATATAATGTACGCTTCGATAGATTTGCGTAACAGCTTTTCATTTGATTAGTCATACTTCATGTTCTAATGCTTTAGTGAAATATTATTAAAATGTTAATTTTATTTTGGTGATAGATGTATCACTTGAAAATTTATTCCTTTTTGTCAACAATGTGTCGTTTTCAAACAGAAGAAATATTTTGATTAACCTTTCATAACAAAAGAAAAAGAAAAGAACAAATGTTTGCTGTCTGTTGAAAATATTTATTTTACTGCCATTATAAGTGATCCTTTTCGTTCGTTTAATATAGATAAAAAGAAAAAAAAATAAAAGAAACAATATAAATATCATGATTAGCGTATACACATGTGAAAACGAAAACTATGCCCACAAATATTTTAGCTTCTCTAATATGGAAGTATCTAGTTTTTTAGTATTTTTCTCGTGACTAATATTTTCTTTTTGTTCATTAATATCTTATCAACTGGAGAATTTGTTTTTTCTTTTACGAGAAGAAAAACCACCATCAAATTTGAGTTTGAAATCTGAATACAAACCAGACTCAGTAAAGAACGTATGACAGAATAGAGTAAAAGAAAACAAAGATAATCAGCATCGGACTTAGTTAAAAAAAAGGGGACAATAAATAGAGATACAGTTTTGAAACACTCAGCACCAAATAAGATCTCGCAATAGAAATAAAATAAGCATATTCGAACGCTTCTAAAAAAAAAGAGAGAGATTTGTCTTTTTGATCAAGGTTAGAATCAATCAATATCCATGGGCGTTTGATTAGTACTTTCTTGTGGCTGTGGTTTCCGGGACGATGAAAACTTTTTGCCTGAAGATGACGGTGGAGGGGGTGGCGGCGGACCTTGTTGTTTACCATCAGATGTTGCAGGATGTCGTCTTGGAGTATCAGTGGGCGTATCTTTCGGGTATTCAACTCGTGGCTTTGGTTTATTTAATATTAACCAGCATTCTCTTTCAAGAGTCTAAAAAAAATTCAAGAGTTTTCTTAGAAAATCAAACGAAATGTTTTTCAAAATAATCATTTACATCTTGTTGCTGTTTAATTTGTGAACAAAGTACTGGTGGATCTTCATGGGGTCGAAGTGAATTAAGGCGATTTACCGTTTGTTCATACCATTTACGTTTCTCAGTTAAATTCTTATAAACTCTGTCTATGTCGCTCTTATCAATATGTGAATATCTATCACTTGATTTTGCTTGCCATGTTTGTATTGCTTCTTCAATTTGTTTTAATGCTATAAAAAATTCTTGTACGTGATATTGACGCTTTTCAGCTTCATCGTAGCGATTACGAATAGGTTCGCCAAGATTCTACTTAATAAAAATACAGTGGAATGCAATTTTCTAATAAAGAAACTATTTCGAACATACTTTTAAACTTTTTAATCGTTCTACATAAACGTTTTTAGGTTGATTTATTTCTTCGTTATATAACCAATTTTCAGTTGTTCGTAAATCATTTAATAGTTTTTGTCGATTTCGATCATCCGAGTATTTTTCATATGGACCACCATCTAACTTACCACGCATATCATAAATATATTCTTCAAGAGCATTTTTCGCATCGAAACATTCTTTTACTTGTTTATCACGTGAAATCATTTCAAGCTATAGAATAGATCAGCATATATAATTTTTTCTATTTTCAATAAGCTTCTATCTTACTTCTTGTACAATTAATTGCTCAAGTTCTTGCTTAGTTAGACCAGGTACACGAGCAGTTATCGGCAAATCAAAATCTTTTCTTTTGCTTCTTGCTGTGGAATTTTTCAAATCATTATTATCGTCGTCATCTTCATCTTGTTGATTATCACCAGCAGGTGTTTTACTCTTCGAAGAAAAAAAAAATTCAAAAGATAATAAAGCGAAAAAAAAAGCTATCTACTTCATCCGCAGGTTCATTTGTTGTAGAAGCATTTTGTTCAGTATTTTTTTCTGTTGCTCCTTTCGAATCCATAGCTTCGTCTATAAGATAATATTTTTATTTTAAAGCTTTTAATTTCCGACCAAATCTCTACCTTTTAATTCTTTAGTTGTATCGACGATACATGCCTGCGTAATATCGAATATTCCATGACGGTTAATACGAACTTTAACTTGTATTTTCGATGGATTACCATCAGGTTGTGAACGGATTTGTTCGATTGTATATTGACCTAAACTTTTCTTTTTTGATCTTTTAATAAATTATGCTTAGCTGATTGAACATACCAATACGTGATTCAGAAAATGGAATATCATTTGGATATGAATAACAAGCTGAAATTGTCAAGGGTTCTTTTTTATAAAATGAAAGCATTTTCGTCGATGGCAGAACATTCCAACGGCTATATAATTCAATTTCATTATCCTCATTGATTCCACCATGCCATGACAAAGTTATTGGATACGGTTGACAATCTTGAATTTTAAATTCTTTTACTATAAATGTTGGACTTAATATAGCACACATTAATGTACAACCACGTGCAACACTTTCATCGGCATTCATTGTTGTCATTGGACTTTTGCGGAAGACGCTCTGGATAATTTGTTTAACAGCTGGAATACGTGTGGAACCACCGACAATTTCAACAGATTCAAGATCATCGGATGCAATTTCTAGTAACCAGAAAAAGAGAAACGTTCGTTATGGCACTAATTAATCAAAATAAAATTTGAGGTGTGTATATTGTTGTTTTTCACTCTCAAGCTGAGGTCGGAACGATCTGGTAGATATTTCATTATTTAATATTTATTTTTGTTACTCATCTATAGCAGGTCTTACTTGCAACATGTACATAGTCTAGAAACGAAAGCGACCAGTTATTTATGAGTTTTTCCTGTTTAAAATTCGAGAAATAATTAACATTTTATGTCTAACTTCAATAGAGATTATTCAACATACTTTTTTTATTCATTCATTTCTACATGCACAAACGCATAGTACAATCTTAAAATTTTAAATATATTCAATTTGATTTAAGTCTTTAAAGAAAACATGTTACAGCATAGTTTTTTTAGTGAATTCTAAAAAATTTCTCAACTTGTTTGCCCATGGCACTTCATTGACTATAATTGAAATTACTAAGTACTTAAGAGATACCGATAGGCGACGATAGAAATATTTCAATGCACCCTACAAGGTTTAAAGAAAGCTGTCCTCTGTATGTAATAGTAGTGACATTTTGATTAGAGCTAGTTGTCATGCTATGTGGCGATAAGGTTAGATCAAAATATCTTTGCTATGCGTCCTTCCTTTTGTTCTTCTCCTTGATTAGCTACTAGCTTTGTTCTGTATTCATTGCCGTCGTTTATTCGAGTTATTATATCTAGTAGAAATATGTAGCGATGATGGAATAAATCAATTTTCCGAATAATCAACCTAATTAATCACACACAATTAAATTCTGCCAAAATATTTTTTTTTCATTCGAAAGGAAAATATGTTTAGAAGAAATTTAGCATTGCTCCTATCTACTTGATCCAGATATCGAGGCGAGTATAATATGATATAATCGTATTGTTACATCTTAGGACAGCAAGCTCTCCTTGTTATACTATTAATTAAAGAATGATGAAATATTTTCGACAAAACACTATCTCGAAGATGATTATTTTTCATTTCTTAATAACAAATAAGCATACCAGCTTCTTTAAGCAGATTTGCAAGTGTATTTCGTATTCGTTCAAGTAATGGTTTAGATAATTCTTCAAAGTCAGCTCTGGAAATTCTTCCGCTAACATCTTTTTCATCAATAAAACATTCGAGTGATATTGGAATTGGTTGAACATTACTAGACATTAGCGTTTTAGCTTTTTCACATTCACCGCGTAATTTTAATTTAGCTTTATCTGTACTATAGGCATCAATTTTATAGCGCTTCTTAAAATCATCATGCATTGAATCCATAATAACACGATCGAAATCTCGACCACCTAATGATGGATCGAAAGCAGTTGCTATCATCTATGAATAGAAAATAACAACGATTGAAAACATTACCAAAACAAACAACACCTACTTTCAATTTTCCTTTATTAAATGCAACAATAGATGCTTGTAATGCAGTATAACCTATATCGACAAATGCGATCAGACGTGATTTTTCTGTCTGTTCTGGAAGATCTCCTTTGTAAATGCCATAGCAAAGAGCAACTAAATTAATGAATACATATTTATACGAAACATTGATTGTTACTCTAGATAAGCTTGTGGATGACTTCGTTCAAAATAAGAATCGAAAAGCTGTGCAGTAATAAACTGCTCAAATGCAAAAATATATTTGTCATATACTAAGCAATATCTATCTATTGATTTAAGCTTTTATATTCATATTAAATAAATATATTTAAACCATCCAGCAAAATATTTTTCAAATGATCATATTACATCAAAATATGAGTAAAAGCGAAGAATCGTTAAGAATTTTTGTTCTTTCGAAAAGTTTTAGTGCATTTATATACTACGTCAGAAATTGAATAGTTGTCATTATGCCGACTGAAAAATAGCTCGTTTTTAGTCCATTTACAATAAGTGGTTTTTGATGAAGGTTATATTAGAATAAAGACTGACTCTTCATAGTAATAGTGTATAGTACAATAGTTACTATAAACAATACTCTTTTTTTAAAAAGAATCTTACAAAAAAAAAATAGATGTTATTTGATAATAGAATAAAATTTAACGGTTTCTTTCTTATCGACTATTTAGCAATAAAATTTATATATATATATATATATATTATAATCAACTTACCAGCTGTTGTTTCATTGAGCAACCGAAGACAATTCCATCCAGCTATTTGTGCAGCATTAAGCATTGCGCGTCGTTCAGCATCAGTGTAATAACATGGTACCTTAAAACAAGAGAGAAAATGCAAAATTTCTCATTCAAACTGCTTACTCCAATAACACAATCGACCGGTTTCGTTGATGATTCTGTATTAGTTATATGTTTTAATTTCGAAAACATAATACCAGTTATTTGCTCGGGTGTAAAACGTTTACGTTCAGCAAGATAATCCACCTGAAAAATATTTTCTTGTTTATTTCTTTTTTAAATTTAATTCAACAATTTCGAATACTTCAATGTTAACTGAACCCCCGTTGCCTTCGAGAATTGAATAAAAATTAATTTTTTTTTCTTGTTGAACAAAGGAATCTTGATATCGCCGGCCTAGTAACCGTTTAAAGTTACAAATCGTGTTTCTTGCATTACTGATTTCCATGGCTTTCGATGCTTGGCCGACTGCACGTGTCGATTTCTCAAATGTAACGTAAGTTCTAAAGGTAGGTTTATTTTGTAAAACGTCGAACTAACTATCTATTTTACTTACGGAGTTAGACGATCTGAGTATTCATTTGCAACTATTTCAATGCCACCAGCTCGAGCAACACCGATATACGATGAAAAATTGCCCATATCAAGACCAACAACCGCCTGATCATATACGTTAATATCTTAGAAGAAAAATTAATTTGAACTTACCATATTGATTCAATCGAGGTGACAATATATAGAATGGGATAATCTATAATTTATTTAAGAAAGAAATTTTACCATCAGAACGATAAATATATATGAAAGATATTCTTAATTGACAGATCGGAAGTAAAAGAATGAGAAAGGTGATGATAATGGAAGAATTTTCTCGACGATTCGAGAATGAGTATGTAGGAGAGTAAATTTGTTCTGTGTATACTGGTATTACATGGATAATATTTTTTGTGGTTACACAAATTCGATCGGAAGCGTCTGACCTCTGGTGAAAAAATAAACTGTTTTTCAATTCAAAATCTAAATAAAATGAATTCAGTTCTCAAATGATATCGAGCGTTTTTCTCAAAATCGATGAATTTAATATCTATTCGTAGTACAATAACTTATAGGCAAGTCAAATTTGAATATTAGTTTTGTCTGTTTTGGTTCTACTGGTACGAGGAATCATGAGGTAGGACAGTACACACATGTAATTGTCTACAACATGCAAAATCTTTTTGCTTCTTATTCTTTTGTTCTCAATCTCGAAAGATATTTCTCATTGTATTATGAAATTAATGCTCTTACACACGGATATGTTGATGAAGTTGTTATTTACTTTATCTTCGATTTCAAATATAGATATCAATTCATAAGTGTACATACAGACCTTAACCTTTTGATACTAAAGGAGAGGTATCATATGATGTAGAAAAGATTATATTATCAGTTTATCTTTTCCCACTAAGTGTTTTTCAGAGCATGATTCGTCAAGAACACTGGCAATCAGTGTCGCAGGTAGATCTTGACGAGAAGAAAAATATTGCCATCAAAATAATGGTTTCACATTCTCTCTCTCTCTCTCTTTGGTACGGGATAGTGAGATCAAAATAATAAAGAAGATGCCTTGAATTTCATTACTTCGATATACTGTCTATGTTCTGCTGAATTGAAAACGGTCCTTCGGGAAGTATTCAGACTCAGTATTTTAAAGATTCAAGGCAAATTTGTATCTTCTTATGTGCATACTTGATATACATATTACTGTACTAAGTACAATGATCACCAAGAATGCCCAAATGTATCCGTGATAGGATATACTTAAGCTTCTTCATTGTTACAAATACAAAACAATCATTGTTTGATTCCATTGATGTTTCCATTGAAATTAAGCTTTATTTAGGCACGAATATGGACTGCGCTGAAACATAAGAATTAAATATTTTCTTTCATAGTAGAATACATATGTAATAATCAAATATAAAAATCGTACACAACAAAAATATGTTTTGAAAAATTATCAAAATCAAATATGATGTGAATCGATAAGTATTCTTTCTAGTTTCTTAATTAATCTTTTAAGGCATTGGTATTAACATTTATTTTGTAAACAATCATTAATAAAACCATACAAAGCACTTGGCTGATCAAAGATTTTGACTCGTTCTGGATGATTGCTTATTTTTTCTAATAAAGCGGTTACACTACCTGTATAAACTGCCAGAGGAAATTCTCCAAGATTAAGCTCATCAAATAAATGAGCAATATCCGTATAGTTTTTTTCGTCTTTTCTATAAAAACCTCGACATATAGTGATAAATGCAGGTCGTCCTCGTATTTGACGTAAGTTAACCTTTAAATAATTTTCTGCTTCTTTGTATGTTTGTTGGAAGTTGATTTCAACTATTTCATGATTTTCTTCAATTTTCTTCGTCAGTTCTAGATCATTATAAGGTGAATCGATCCAAAGTATCATCGATTTTAATCTAGGAATCGATAGAATATCTTTATTAGATGAATTCGGTGACATTGACCTTGGTGGCAGTGGAGATGGTTGAAAAAAACTGACCGGCGTTGGTAGGGCTGGAAGGCATGATTGATTAGAGTTGCTTGTAGGGTATGGCAACGCTGAAGATACTATTGTTTTTTTATTGCGTGAAATATGAAATTAAAAAAAGCATCTTTTTCAGAAACGTGTTACAAGAAAAGAATGAAGTACAAGGGGAAACGCATAAATCAATGCGTATAACTAGAAGTATACTAGAGTTGGAATTTTATCAAGCTGTAATGTTATCCAAGTAAACCTCTAAAGCATACCTCATGTTTGTTATCAAGCAAATAAGTAATGAGCTCATTACTAATCATAAAATGTTAGACATAGGAATATACTCATGAGTGTAAATCACAATTGGATTTCTGTTATCAAAATTACTTGATGGCTTTGGAGTTAAAGAGGAAAATGCTAATTTCAATCAGATAAATATTAAGCAGATTGGCAGCCAGCCTATAAACTTGTCAACACTACGATGTCTATTTTTGGTATTATTCTCAGAGTTCGGTTACAAATCTTAGTAACACAACCATTCTTTTACTTACTTTCATTATGTACGAGACAACCAGAGTTCCAAAGTGTTTCCTGTCTAATTCCAACAAATTCTTTTACTTCGAGTTCAGCATCAGTTGAAATCACATTTGGATATTGAAGGGCTGCTTGGACTTGTTGGAATTTATTTGTAAAAATCAGCACAGGTGCTCCCGATAATGTAGAACGAACAGCACGAATGATATCAATCGCCGTTTTGTCAGCTCCTATTTCCCATACTGTTACAACTTTAAATCTAACATCTGGCTGACTAATCAATACTTTATTTTTTTCAACCCATTCTTCGGTTTCTTCGACGGTTTTCAGAACAGTCGGAATATAATCAGAGTTTGTATCTGTGCATGATTTGGGAGTATTCTGCGAATCTCGAATATCATTAATAAGGTTATTAATACTTTCATTTTGTTTCTCGTCTATTATCCATAACACATGATATTTATCATGGATCAGGGTCGATGGAGCACATATTTCATTTTCCGAGGGAGCTGCTGGTACGGGGAAAACGTTTTTTAAATCGTAAGGGTAAATATCTTCGCATTTTACTTCTACCCCACTCATTGCTCTTGTTGGCCATGGATTTGCTAATGACAGTTGAGCAACAGCATGCGGAGCTATACGCTTCGAAGCGGATTCTAATTGTTCATCTGAGATTGAACTTGAACGATGTGGCCATTCAGGATGTTCTTTAAGATGGTCTCGAGTTTCTTTTAACTTGCTAATCAACCTCTTCGTATATTTGTCATAACACTGATACGAATGACCATAGGTATACGATTCTTCAACAGATTTATCGATGGGATCAACTAATACACGTAAAGAACGACCTTGTTGTTCTCGTGCTCGAAGACGACTCATAAAGCCTTCATAATCGAGAAAGTCCAAGAACTGTAATGGTTTTCGTATGTCAATTGAGTTTTTCGATGTGCATGTACGAACAATGTTACGCGCTAAAGCCATCGCAGCTTTCATTCCACTGTTCATTCCTCGACCAGGCCAGAAATGAACACACATTGCTGCATCGCCAGCAAGAAATGCTAGTGCAGTTTTGTACTTTTTTTCATCATGTTCGCTTGG